>CAHIKZ030000209.1:1125000-1140000 GCA_903632075.3 Acanthosepion pharaonis | reverse complement strand
TGAACCTGAAAACACCAGCAATTGGTTCCACGCGTCACAAAACCTCCTGATTAGAGGCCTTGCTGTTGGGCTTAATTTATCGCCATACCCAGGACACGGATGTAGTTTATCATCATACCCAGTACAGCAGTAGTGATGGAGTTGCCATCCTAAACTTTTGTCTGAAGAAATGTCGATTATGTCATGTCTTCGAATTACATGCGTTATCCATTTTATTCGTTGCTTTTCCGGAAATTTCTGAAATGATACAATTTCCAGTTCTTTATTTGTGATTGGCATGAAAAATGTTCGGAAAATCCAAATATCCATGTGCAGACACGCAACGTACTCCCACCCCTATATGAATGGTAAATTGCTTTTATAACACACCGGTGGACCCGTATCAGGTTTTCGATTTTTGGAGCATATAAATGGATTAGCATATTTTTCTACGCAATCATTCCACTCAGTAAAATTTGAACCACGCTTGGTTAGCAGAAAATAATTTACATGATCGCATTCACCTTATTCAGTGGTGAAGCAATTTTCTTTCTTTCTTTTTCTCTCTTTTTATTTCTTCTGCAAAAGCATCATGCGATACGCAGGCGTCTTGACCTTCGGGATATGTCAACATTTTCTTCTGTATAGATTATACAGCGCCAGTCCAGAAGGTTCGAAGAGAGTTATCGCTGAGAGATCAACAGGATTTATTCGCCCGAAGCCGTTGTTACCTATGGATCCGGGAAGGCATTTACGTACAACTGACAGTTTAAATATTTCAGAACGTGTTTGAAGTCATGCATATTAACCACTAGCAGTAGAGCTCGGCGTTGCCCGGGGATGTAACAGTAAGAGATAGATCAAGTATCGACCATCATAAAGACTGAAAAATAAAATTGACAAAGATTATTGTTTAAGGTTGACGGACACGCATGTCTTAATTAGTTTTATTATTTTTTTTTTTTACAAATTGGTCAAACTCAAACAAAAACATTGTTTTCAATCGTTATGAGTCTACCGATTGTAAATGGAATTTTTAAAGCATTCTGAATGTAAAAATAAAGAAAAAAGTGTGCAAGACAATAAGAAACACTACCTGCCAAAAAAAAGTGAATTTTGTTGAAGTCGGTTGAAAAATGTAGGAAATCCGATCCCATATATAAATGAACACACACACACACAAACAACCTGTGTTTTATAAGTATAACTCGATATGAGTTGTCCCCCTTTCATTCTGCGAAAGCGATGCCTCTTAATCGTGTTTTCAAATTGATTTCATGCAAAAACAATTGTGTTTTTTCCAATTTTTGGCGCTGTCAGTACCACCACAAGGTAATTTTACGTAGTCCTGTGAAGTTTTGTTGAAATCGGTTGAAAAATGTAGGAAATCCGATCCAATATATAAACGTACACACACACACACACACACACACACACACAACCTGGGTTTTATAATAAGTAAGATGGACAAGTCCTGATCTAAAAAGCCTGTTTAACTATACCCCCACCCCAGAGTATCCTACACTATTTTTAGTTTCCTTACCTCCTATACTTATTTTTTTTATAACTGATACACGCCCCGAGGTATATGAAGAATTGAATATTTACTAATTCCACTGCCTGAAAGTTTATGATGGATTAAGGGTAGGTGACATGGCTCAACGATGGATAAATATGTCATCGAAATAGAACAACCCCACCCCATCACGCTACCATTACCAGTACGTTTGCTTCAGTAGGGAAAGCAGGGACGTCAGCAAGTTTTGAACAACACACACGTGTGTGTGTGTGTGTGTGAGAGAGAGAGAGAGAGAGAGAGAGAGAGTGTTTCCTTCGCTGGTAGCACAAAAATACAAAAGGATAGAAAATAGGAGAAAATGTATATTTATTAATATATAGCTCTGTCATAATTAATCGAGCTCCATTTTATTAAAACCACCACTTAATGTGATATATATATATATATATATATATATATATATATATAGATAGATAGATAGATAGATAGAGAGAGAGACAGACAGACAGACAGACAGACAGACAAACAGAGAAATAGACCGAGTCGATTGAATTTCACAAAAAACTCTTGGTATGAATTCTTGAACACCGTGTCTCTTTAAGAGATGGCCGATTGTAGCTCTTTAAAGCTTCATTTCCTTTGTATATCTGAGCAATATTTGTCACCTTATTGCCACTTCCAATTACTATTCTGCAACCGATTTAGACAAACTCTTCAGATACGTTACTCAATAGTTGCCTTTGGACACTCCTGATTCAAGATCTGCTGTGCTTTTAACATTCTCCAAGCGCATTATATATTCCAGAATCTTCAGCTGCATTTTTCTGGTTATAAGAATACATGTTATTTTTGTTTTCATTATTGTTAAAACTTGCTTGTTGCTCACATGCTTCAACAATGATATTCTCACCATCCTTCTGTTGCTTCAAGATGCCACTTCATTTGGGAGAACATTTTCTCACATTCACATCAATTTTGGATGTTAAATGGCAATTTAGTTTTCTTTTCTTTGATTCAAACGAATATTTTTGTATCTTAAATCTTAGTTTCGCATTTGGAAGGCATTTTTTCTCATCCATTAGGTCTTTGGATTTCGGTGCCCACTTTCCGTCGTCTTTTCTAACAACAGTCATATAGTTAAAGTTGTTTTTGTTGGATTCTGACGTCTCCACATTTTCGGCTTTCATTCGATCTAACATCTTCACATTCTGTAAAAATTTGTGATTTTGATTTTTTTTTTCATTTCTTTTCGTTTTTACGTTCTACTTACAAATTATAGGGTATATTTTGAGAATACGGAATATAGGAAGATAGGGATTACTTCAAAAATAATGTGGGGGAGGGTATAAATAAGTCCACTTCATTTTCAAATTGCCCAATCTTTCAAGCAGCATATTCTATCTCTGCCCCACTCTTTCACACACACACACACACACACACCCCACACACACAGAGATAGAGAGAGAGAGAGAGAGAAAGAGAAAGAGAGACACACATACACCCACGCGCACCGACCGATATGTGGTTGTGTACACAAGCAAACAAGCGAAATACTTGCAGAAATTTTATCTGAAATTTTCCCTGAATAATATTTGTCATATATTATTAAATGTCTCAACTAAGTGAGGAAAAATGATTTAATTTACACGAAAAACAATAATTTGTCGACATTAGAAAGGAGATGATGTCGAAAAATGATCGTTTCTCGTGTAAACTAAATACATTTTCACAAATAGTCTTGTACATTATAGCTTCATCATATATATATATATATATATATATATATATATATATATATATATTTTATATGTAGTGTTAATTTGAAAAACTGTTTTTGAATCGCCGGGTTTCCATTAGTTTTACTGATTAGGAGGCATTTACGGCAAACAGACTTTGAGGTAGACTGCTCAATATTGAATGCAGAGAGAGAGAGTTTTATACTGGAACACACCTTTTCTATTGTTAATAGACTCTACCACCTATAATGAGTAGTAGGAGTAGCAGTCGCCAGGGAGCTCAGTGAGTTGGTGAATCAGTCGATGTCGGACATTAAAGTATCAACCACCACAACTAGATTGCTGCGTCATTAACTCTTATATCAAGTTCCTAACGTTTTGCACGTCGAACCTTTTTAGGACCGACTTAGTGAAATACAAGCCTCCACTGTGAAACTACTCTATAACAACTTTGGCGACGAAGGATTCGTTCTCATACGGAGGAAAAAAAACAAACTTTTCGTTCACTCTATAAGAGAGAGAGAGAGAGAGAGAGAGAGAGAGAGAGAGAGAGATGCAGAGAGAGAGAGAGAGCGTTAACAGAATTAATATGGACATTTTGGGGACTTAATTCATGCTTATTTCGAATATACTTGGCTTCAAATATGTGGCAACTCGTCGGAGTTTAACAGCTGATATTTCTTGATTTTCTTGTACTTTTATAGGTGTGTTAATTTTCCTTTTCGCTTGATGGGTGTTGATTGCTTGTTGACGTCTCTTCTCCCTTTCTTTTCTTTTTTTTTTTTTAATTATTGATACTTTCCTCAACTTCTGCGTTGATCTCTGGTTTATTACTATTTTTTTGACCGTCTAATTTAAGTTATTGTTGATTTTTTGTGGGTATATATGTGTTTACGGTTGTGAGTTTATGCGTGTGCCTATGCATGCGCAATCATGCATGAGTACATACATGCAAACATGCACGCATACACGTACCCACATGTGTATGATTGTGTGTACGTATGTGCGCATCTAACTCTGTGTATTTATGTGAGTTCTTTTCTATTGTGTTGGTATTGTTGTTATTCTATTTTTTTTGTTTTGCCTATTTAATTTAGGTCACGGTTGGATTTTTGTGCGGTGTGTGTCTGTTTATGTGTGCACCCATGCTTGTGCATATCTGCATCCCCACATACGTAAACCCACCGACATGTGTATGCTTGTGTGTTTGTGTGCGCGCGTCTGACAGTGAATTTGTGTTTGTGCCTCTGTTTATGTGTGTGCGTTTGTATGTTCATGCCCCTATACGCCGAATTCTTGGTATTATCTGTATGTATATTTTTTTTTATCTTTAATCAGTGTGCGTTTGGTGTATATTGTATATTGTTTTCTAGTTTTTTCAATTTAGATTCTATTTTCGCTTTTTTTGTATTTAATCTGTGTATGTGTGTGTGTCTGTGTTTGGGTTGGGTTTTGTAAAGAGTGTAGTTGTGGTATGTTATTTCTGATGATAATGTTAGCTCTTTTTAAATTTTTTGTAGTAGATAATAAATTTAATTTTCTTGTTCATGTCTACTGAGGTTGTATATTTCTTTATGATACACCTAAGAGAAAATTCGTCTTACTTTTAGTTAACATTTATTTGTCTTTTGTAGAGGATTTTAATGTTCTTGTTTTTATCTTTATGTTCAGTGTTGCTATTAGTTACTTTAGAAAGAAATAATCTAATTTGGTGGTCGATGAGGTAGATAGGAAAGCCATTGTTAACTTGCATCTGTTTTACATTATTGAGTTCTATAATGAAACGGGGACAAGGGAATGAATTCTAGTGTGCTCTCATTAGGAATTTTTTATAACTTCTATTTTATATCTAAATGTACATTGACTCTTAAAATTAAGTCAACAAGACTTTCTGCTAGTGAGGTTTTTGTATAATGAACGGGTGAATGTATTATTACTGGATTCTACGAGAACGTCAATGAATGGGATTTCATTTTCTGACTAAGTTCATAGGTAAATTTAAGGATAGAGATTTTTTCGAATGTGGTTTTGAAATTATCAATTTCTTGTTTGTTTTGCGCTAAAATAGAAAATGTCGTCTACAGAGCTGACATGTATTTTGGGTTTAGCAACTTGCTTAAATACCTTTCTTTCTACGTGAGACCTGTAGTAGTCGAAGAAGCACGGGCCGAGGGGATTTCCCATTCTTACAGCTTGGGTGTAGATACTGCCATTATGGTCGGAGAAATGGGCTTTAGTTGTGCAGGCAGGTTTTTTGATGTTATTTGGTTTCATGAAAGTGGAATGAAATTACGTTATACACGGAGTTAAAGATTATGTCGATCGACAGGGAAGTTTTAAATACATTTTCAACACCGGTGACGCTAAAATACCTTCGTTTGGTTGAATATTTTTGAATTTGAAGGAATTATATATATATATATATATATATATATATATATATATATATATATATATATATATATATATATATTTAAAGATATTTTTGTAGGTACAAAATTTAATGATCGAAATAAAAGTATAAAATTTAATATTACAAGACATATTAAAACAGTATTAAATAATAATAAAAAAAAACCCTCAACAACAAGTGGGGGGAAGCAACCGGTTTATATATATATATATAATATTAGTGGTAAATATACACATACATATGCAAAATATAAAAATATATATACATAGGTGCATACATATATATTTCTTGAATAAAAAAAATCCAAGGGGATAAAATCCAGGTAGACCTCAACTCATCTTTAATGTATTAGCCATCCGACAACATTCATATTTTTCTCACTTAAAACTCTTTAACACACCCCTCTAAAACTTCTCCCTGTAAAGGTTTAATCTCCCACCTTCTCTCGTCTGTTACCCTCTCTTTTAGCTCTAACATTCGTCCCACACTCTCATACTTACACTCTCTAAATTCTATTTTTATTTCCGGAGTTGTTTTTTTCTGTTTTTTTTTGAATTTGTAGGTCTGATGAATTGATCGTATTTACGATTTCAATGGAATAAATTATGACCATGGAATATTAGTTTTAAGCCTTTTATTATATATATATATATATATATATATATATATATATATATATAAGCAAATCACCCCAAGAAAGGCGGGAATACCACTAGCGCGCAAGGGGTTATAAAGAATAAGTGTAAAAAGTAGTGTTTGTAAAAAGGATAAAGAGTAGGACAGATTTCAATATCAAGACATTAAAAGATGTAGATTGACATTACATTTGAATATTTAAAGTTTATAGCTATCAGGGAAGCAAGTGATAAGAAGGGAGTTCCACTGACAGGAGGTGCGAGATAAGAAGCTATTGGAGTAGAAGTGATGGCTACATTTAGCCGTTTCGACAGTGAAATGGTCGGACCGAAACTCCAACCTAGTAGCACGCAGGTTTGGAACCAGTGAAAGTAGCTTGTCGGAGCAGTTGCCATGAAAGTACTTGTAGAAAAAAAAAACAGAAGGAAGCCAAAGCACGTCTGTGAGACAGCGACTTCAAACCGGATGCCAAATCAAGACCAACCATGTTGCATATCCGTCTCTGGATTTTGTGGAGGTCCTCGAGATGAACATATATATATATATATATATATATATATATATATATATATATATATATATAATTCTCAAAATGTGTGTGTGGGTGTATGCATGTGTGTGTGTGTGATCCGCTGTTGTTTATGTGTTTTACATTTTGCGCAAAAATCAAAGGCAAAAATTAATGTCTGCAAAAAAACAGTATCCAATCATTTCAGAGAATTCAAATCTAACGCAAACGATTATTAAAATTATAAAAAAAATATATATATATATTATAAATAAAAATTATTGTATATTATTATTAATATGACGGTCCATGCAAGATGTTCCCTCCATGCAAGAGTGAGAATGCAAAAATGGCCACCCCCATTCAAACTTTTAACCTCCAGTGGCTGTTACTAATATTGATTTTTCGGTGGGCTGACTTTAAACTTAAAGTGACCCAATTGAACTGCATAAATTCCCAGTAATGAAAAACCCGGTCCAAGACGGGTTATATTGCTAGTATATATATATATATATATAATTTCATATTTTCTGTTTATATGTAAATAATGCTCTATATGATTCTGATGATTGGTTAAAGAGTGAAACTAAAAGTCACTATATGCTGTTGCTTTCTATGTCTTCATTGTTTCTCGCGCTCTCTACGTCTCGCTTTCTCTCTCACTAACTCCCTATCTCTTTCATATGTCTATTTGTGTGTTTTGTAGAATATAATTGCATTTTATATCTTTCTGTGAATTTATCGTTCGCATCTTTTAATTCAAATGTCGTATTTCTTTGATTGAATCCGACTATATTTGTAGGGAATTATTTATATTCACATGTCTATTCCTGTAAAAATATATTTGTAATAATTTACAGGATATTACCGCGTAGTTTTCGATTTCCTCCCGTTCAATTCTCGTGTGTTCCGTCATTTGGTGAATGAGTTTAGTAAACCTTCCTTATCAGAAGGAATATTTATTTAGATTCATTCTTTGCATTACGACATTAGTCAAATAAAACATTACTAGTTTCCGTATTGTCGACATGAGATACTACACTGCTGCTTGTAAAGTACTTACCTACTTATTTGCATGTAAACTATTGGGAACGATATAGCTTCGTTGGATAGCGTAAGTTTTCAACAACATAAAAGCCGTCTATATTTCTGAGATGAGGTATTATGTACATTATTTACATTATTCGGGTTATTGTCCTCATCTTTGTTGCCATATTTATTACAACGTTTCGGCTGTTGTACGCTCTGGCCTTCCTCAAAGACACATGGCACAGTAGATAATGGCGTTGGTTAGATCCAGTGACAGAACCCAAAGAATGTGTTGTGGATTCCGAGATGATATTTGGTCTCACATGAATGACAAACGCAGGAATGAAATATAACAAATAAATGTATTTACACAATAATACAATTAAGTAATACGGTTAGTAAATCCAGAAACGCGGTTAGTAGCAATAATATATATATATATATACAGTCTCGAAGTAGGACTTCCTTAGAGTCTACGTGCTTGTAACTGTGACTTCTACAAGCGGTTACCTCACACTATTACTCTACCTCCAACTCAATCACAATCTCTATCTCTATTCTGCTCTGATTGACTCTGGGTATTTAACAGCAGTGTGCATACAGGTCGAGTCCACTAGTATGAAAAAGGGGTGGACCCCATAACAGAATGTGAGTTCAATATCTGGTTAAGGCAGTGGAGAACTTTCAGAGGAGAATTAACAGGAGATAACTGATAACTGATATCCATTAAACATGGCACGTGGAACTAGAACAGTCTACATCAGTAAGCGAAATAAAGGGTTCAGTTCGACATTCCAACCACCTGAAGAAGGCAGGAGCCTACAACGGCCGAAACGTTGTAATAAATATGGCGACAAAGATGAGGACAATAGTCCGAATAATGTAAATAATGAACATAAAACCTTTAAACACTACAAAAACGATCGTCTATACATTTTGGAAGTGTTCCTCATTTAGTTGGTTGACAGCTTGCAGTGTCACCTATAATGTTACTTGTCAAACATATTTCTGTGTGACGCATTACACAAAATCTGTGTTCACATCCTCTGTTTTCTCTCTGTAATCATTCTAAAAAGTATCTTCAAGTTTCAGTCGGAATATTTTTCTGCTCTGTCGGCTCTCGAACGTCTCACATGTCGTAGAAGTCGGTTTACGAACAGAAAATTCGAGATGAAAATGTCTCGGTTATCGGACAAAATTTCGGTTATCGAACAACAGTGTTAACCCGAACGGAATCATTTCTAAGTCGACCGCCATGTTGTATACATTCGTGTGTTGTGCTGTGTTTCTTTTCTTTTTTTTTTCTTTTCTTTTTTTTTCCAATTTTATTTTATTGTGACTTTTTATCTCTACATAGTTTCGGTTTACGAACATTTCGGGTTACGAACGGCTTTCAGGAACGAATTAAGTTCGTAAACCGAGGTTCCACTCTACTTTCATATCAAACGTAATTTTAACAGTGGAAAATAGCTTAGATTAACGGTGCGGAGTTTCACACTTCGGTTTCATAAGATTAACATCCACTTTTGTTAATTCAGTCTTTCTTATTAAATCGCGAAATGAAAGTTCTCTTGAACGGCCACTATTCGAGAAGTTTACGCATTAACGCAAGTGTTCCCCAGGGCTATATCTTTTGATCTATATTGCTCCTGATTTGTATCAACGACCTCCCCGATATCACCAGTTCTCAACGTGGTATCTATGCTGATGACGCAACTATTTATTTTTGTCTTAATAGTTAGCATATAATGTAAAAACGATCTACTTTCTGTTGTTAATTGAGACAAGGAACGGCTTGCTAATTGGAATGCCTTTAAAGCGAAACAGCACTTTTTTAAGCGTCTGAGAGAACATCTTTTATCCTTCATTAACATGGCTGATACTAACCACCAGGAGAGTAAGTTATTGCGCCTTTACCGGCTAACGTTTTCCTCTGGCATGAAGTGGAAATATAATATGGAATCAATTGTTAGCTTTTGCTGCTAGAAAGGTTGGTAAACTATGTCTTTCTAGAACAATTTTTCTCGCCAGGATCTTACACATTTATAAATCTACCTTTCGTCTTTGCTTTGAATATTCCTACCACATTTGGTCTGGTGCTCCTGTCATATATTAGAGATTCTTGATAAAATCCGAAGAAGAATCAATGCAATCTTAATAGATTTGACCTGACATCTCAGATTCAGTCATTGTCTCATTACCGTAATGTAGATTCTCTTGCCTTTTCTATAAATACATTAATGGTAATTGTCCTGTTGAACTTTCCTATATGACAACTTGACTTCATTAATTTAATCTCAGTACTAGATTGGCAGAAAAGTAACATCATTTTACAGCGAAAAAGGTTTATCGTAGGTTCTATGCTAGCGCTTCCTTCTCTTGCACTTCTTGCTTGTGGAACAATCTTTCGGCTTCTTGCTTCACTGTCAAAATTGATCTTCTAAAATGTATGTGCAATTTCAAACATTATCAACGTTTTTTTTTCATTAATTCCTGTTCTTTTGTTATTTATTCTTATTAATGGTCATTTTTTTACTCATATTCTCTAACACTTCGTAACCCTTTGCGTCTAAGCGGCTAAGGAGGCTAACGATATTAGTTATATGATGAGACCATATGTGGGAGGTATATGCAAGAGTTATTTCTGCCGTGTACACACACAGACACACACACAGACACACACACACACTCATATATATATATATATATGTATATATATATATATAATTATTATTTATAAAAAAAAATAACATAAGTATGTTATAAAATCACTACAAAAATAGCCATTTTGTTTCAACACACTCGGTGTCTTATCAAATGATGATGTTGAAGAATAGTAATTGTTGGTTATTGGAATTCATTCCGTATATACCAATTATATACTTGATATATATATATATATATATATATATATATATATATATATATATATATATATATATATATATATATATATATATATATTTTGGTGTAAAATAATGACGTAAGAATGTCGTTTTTGACTTTAAAAAATACGTCAAAAATGACATTATTACGTCATTATTTTTGCAATTCAACCTAATATATATATATTGTTGCCAAAATGTTAGTTTGGTACATTTTCTACTAAAGAAGCGAACAAACCTTTATATAATTATTATTTATAAAAAAAATAACATAAGTATGTTATAAAATCACTACAAAAATAGCCATTTTGTTTCAACACACTCGGTGTCTTATCAAATGATGATGTTGAAGAATAGTAATTGTTGATTATTGGAATTCATTCCGTATATACCAATTATATACTTTGATATATATATATATATATATATATATATATATATATATATATATATATACGACGTAAGAATGTCGTTTTTGACTTTAAAAAATACGTCAAAAAATGACATTATTACGTCATTATTTTTGCACCAACCTAATATATATATTGTGTTGCCAAAATGTTAGTTTGGTACATTTTCTACTAAAGAAGCGAACAAACCTTTTGGCCAGTAGATATCATTGTGTAGTATAATAACAACCAATTATCGCTCAAATGATTCCAAATTTTAACAAAATGTATAAAAACTAAGTTGACATTGCGGAAGAGGGATCGGGTGTGCTAGTAATAATGATAATGCGCTGTTGAAATGGCCATCGCGTTCACCTGACTTGAAAACCTTGTGATTTTTTTTCTTTGTGAAAGGACAGGTCTATATCCCTACAAAAGGAACATAAGCAGAGAATCGCTGCGACACTGGAGGATGTTACGCAAGACAGCCTACAACGTATTTGACATGAACTAGACTAACGAATTGACGCGTGTCGGGTCACAGATTGTGTTGATATTAAACATTTGTGAAGTTTTTTTTATTTTAAATCGATCATAAAATCTACATCCTTTTGTATATCTTTTTGGAATTTTTATAAATAAATCTTTTATTTGTTCAACATGAAGCTTATTAATTTCCTTTGTCTGGGACATGTTACTACTCAAATATTTCCATTTTAAAAGATGTCAATGTTTTTTTTTTTTTTGACGTGGGACAGCCTGAATTATCTTGACTTTGAGAAACGCCTGGGATGTTCTTCCAGGTCTTTTGCTATATTTTTCCTTTTTCCTTCTTTTTATTGTTTTCACATTTCATTCATTCTTTCATTCATTCATTCGCCTGGCGCTACGTAAGGTTTCTTCGTTATTATATATTTTAGTTAAATAGATTCTTTCTCGCCATTTACCCCGACATCATTTCTTCATATCTAAAATTAAAATCTCACAGATTTAAAAATAATTTAAAGGAACGACAAGCGCAAAGAAAGAGATTAATAACATCTTACGAGAACTTATCAATGATCAGAATAAATAGACTGGATATGAACGAGCGTAAGTTGTTATAAATATCACTATATATATATATATATATATATATATATATATATATATATATATATATATATATATATATATATATATATATCGTGGGTGTGTATGCCTATGGGTGAGTATGTGCGTGCGCGCTTGTAAGATTATGTTAGTGTATGAGTTTCGGATTCGAATCTCACCAAGGTAAATTTGAATTCTTCATGCTCTCAACAAAGTTATTCGCTTATCGCCCGGTTCACATTCCTCCTCAATGTTTTAAAAAGAAGGTTTATGCTGTTTCGGATTGGATTTCCGGTTCCTTCTAAAGTCTACTTCAACTCTATACACATGATTTGCGACTACGATGCCCCACCCAGGGTACTGTCTACCCAATTTCACTTACAACCCGTGGTATGATTTTTAGACACTTTCAAAAGTGTCACAGGCTCTCTAGCCCCATAACATCAAGAAGTTTCCTACCCGGCTAACCGTATTGAGATTCGAACTCGGGTCTCATGGTCAGAAGGCGAACATTCTAATCTCTTCGCCATGCGCTCATGAGGACACATGTCACAGTGGATAAAGGCGTTAGTTGGATCCCGTGACAGGACCCAAAGAGTGTGAGTTCAATACCTGGTTAAGGCGGTGGAGAATTTGGAGAGGAGAATTCACAGAAGATAAGTGGACATAAAACAGTCTACCCCAGTGAGCGAAATAAAGGGTTCAGTTCAACATTCCAAACCATCTGAAGTGATAAATATGTCAACAAAGATAAAGTCAATAGTCAGAATATATATATATCTCGCCTGTGGAACTCCCTTCCCTATTCCAGTTTCCTTGAGAGCTATAATCTCCAGCTATTCAAGTGTAATGTCAATCGACATCTCCAGTTGCCTTGATCTATCTACCCTTCTCCTCATCCTTTCTTCGATCACTCTTATCTGATCTTGCTCCAAATTTTCTGTAACCCCTTGCGTCCTAGTGGCTTCCCGCCTTGCTTGGGGTGAAAAGCTATATATATATATATATATATATATATATATATATATATATATATATATATATATACACTATGAATACATCCTCATTTTCTCCATGTTTCACATTTTTGGAACAGTTTTCCGTGTGATTCTTTCTGTATATACCATCGAAGGCTATAGAACCTGGTCTGTCCTGTTATTTACCCATAGCTGGAGGGTGAAGAAGAGGATGGACGTTAGATTTATAGAGATGTAAGACAGGTTCTGGAAAGAAAAAAAAATGTCTTGCAAGACAGAGTGAACCAAATTCCTTCGCAGCTGATCTGGCAATGGATTCAATATAGTCTTTCCACTTCAAGTCGGCCGAGAATGTCAACCCGAGCAGCCGAAACGAATTACTCTCCTGAAGGTTGGTTTCTCTCTCTCTCTCTCTCACTCTCTCACTCTCTCTCTCTCTGTATCACAAAACCCTTTCATAAAAAAGAAAATAAAAATAAAATAAAATAAAAAATAAATAAATCCCCATAGACACTTAACCAGACTAGACGATGTCATCTTCCGCTTTGAATTTAGACACCCCAACCTCACCCTGACTTGACCTCTTTGAATGTAACTGAGATATTGATATAAATTATTAACCCTTACATCCATGTTAAGTAAAAGCTTTGCATCCTCTCCCAAACCTCATCGTTGCTCACACGCTCGGTGCATAATATCCTTAGTATGAATGAAAAGCGACATGAGGAAATCCTATTTTTAGCCGATGCGTTTCGGCTGCTGAGGGAGTTTATCATCAGAATGCTCAGAAGACAACAGACGTCGGCTAGGAATAGGTTTTACTCTTGATTTTTTTAATTCATTTTCTCTCCTTTACAGATTAACTCTGATAATATTTACACACACACACAAAACAAACACACACACACACACACATATATATATATATATATATATATATATATATATTGTCATCTAACGACAGACTGTCTCCCTGTATCACAGCTAATCAGTGTGGTTAGACGTACAGTTGCCTCTAGCTAGGATCGAAACCCGACTGAATTGGCGTTAGTCGTGGATTCTACCACTATCTATGTATTCATCACGACACAGTAATTGCCTTGTTTTGAAACAAAATCTTAAAAGTTAATCAGCATCGCTTGAAAATGGAAGTGACTTCAAATTTTAAGTTTAATTTAATATCGAGGTTTTGTTTTCGAAAAATGATAATTTCTGCCTCGCGATGAATATGTATTTAAAAAAAATAGTTATGATATTATGCTCTACTGTGTATCGAGCACTGTTTTAAAAAATACACATAAAAGAACAGATTATAAGCCTGATTGTTCTTTCTTTTCATATATATATATATATATATATATATATATATATATATATATATATATATATATATATATTAGATCCACGATACGATATTGGGAAATGCGGACTTACACACTAGATGTATAGATATTTGTTTCATATTAATAATTAAAATCTTATCAGTGGGTGTTATTTGTCATTCTATTTTTCATCTTATATAACAAATGATTCATCAATGAAAAAAGAAAATCCTATACACAGAAATTGGATTCATTTACAACAAACATTATAGGGAAAAAAAATTAAAACGATATCAGAAATTACCAACACTGACAACATATCCGAAACAATCTATTCGAAATTCTTAGCTTAACATTTTGCGAGTTTTATGTTTCATTCGTTGTCATTTAACAATGACTTTTTAAATCGATTTCTTCAATTTATCTCGTTGCCATTGTTGTCTTATTGTTCAACAAACAACGTTACAAAACACATCCCAACCACACCCCATTCCGCATCGCAATAAACGTACTTA
>CAHIKZ030000209.1:1092500-1120000 GCA_903632075.3 Acanthosepion pharaonis | reverse complement strand
CTGGATTCTATACTCGAAGACGACCGTCATCATGAATAACAACAAATACCACCCGAATGATATAAAAACCGGTGATGGAATCGCTATGCTGTAAAAATTTTCAGTTCTCACACACAAAGAAATTGATGCAAAAAGACTAGTTATAATCATTAAAGTTTTTGTAAAAAAAAGAATTTCGAAAACTTCCAAATTACTTAATTATATTTTATATTTCCACTTCATGATCCTTGTATTTTGATAGATTTTTTTTTGAAAATCTTAAAAGATATCATTATTAATAGTAATACTATTATTATTATTATTATTATTATTATTATTATTATTATTATTTCGGGTTGTTTCATTTTGCCAGAGAGTAATTTTAAGTCGCTAATTAGCAAGTCCTCTCCGTGTTCTATGAGTAAACAGTTTACCATAGGAGAATTATATATGCACATTTTAGATGTTTCTTTTAGATGGGTTGGCTCTTGCGTATGATATGTGCAGTTCCACACAAACCAATCTTTTTTAGCATCGAGATGCTGATGTGTCCAGGTAAGTAACCTTCTTTATAATACCTCATGCCGTTATCACAGCTGTGATAATCGCAGTTTTACGTTTCCCCATTTTTATCACTTCAATTTACAGGTCGTTACAATTTGGAAGTTTTGGAAATTCTTTTTTTAGAAACATTTTAATGATTATATGATATATATACATACATACATACATACATATATATATAAATATATATATATATATATATGTGTGTGTGTGTGTGTGTGTGTATGTGTGTGTGTGTGTTATATGTATCTATATATGTGTGTTATATTGCTTATTCACTGATATATATATATCTTGGACATGAGTAGAGGCTTACGCCTTGTTTCTTGTTTAGGAAGGGGTTTCCGGTACTCTCTCTCTCTCTCTCTCTCTCTCTCTCTCACTGGCCTCTGTATCTCGAGTTGCCTTGATCTATCCACTACCCTTCTCCTCATCCTTTCTTCTATCACTCCTATCTGACCTTGCTCCATATTTTCTGTAACCCCTTGCGTCCTAGTGGCTTTCCGCCTTGCTTGGGGTGAAACTCTTTAAAATATATATATATATATATATATATATATATATATATATATATATATATATATATGTGTGTGTGTGTATGTGTGAAATGTATGGATAATTTTTGGCATGTATACATTCACGAGACATTCACGAGGAATTTTCGTTACACTTTCAATCTTTGAAATTCAACATACAAATGCGTATGCATAGACACAACACCACTCATATACATACATATGTCAAATCCTAAGCTGTCCACATATGTTTATATATGTATGAGTGCCGACGGACAAGCAAGTGTGTATGTGTGCGTACCTCATCTGATGTACGGACATGCATCTATGTTTTCGTTAGCACGATGACATCACGACGACGATTACCCCCACTCCCATAATAACACCAATACACGCAATCTACATAAACCCAAATTTAAAAAAAAAATGAATCAGTTTGTCTGATGATCGCAAAAGCATGAAACCCAGGGTTACAAACTCACATCTATCCAACCTAATATATATATATATATATATATATATTCTTTGGCTATTCATTACCCTATAACATAATAAAATATGTCTGTTTTAATTTCAGGTTTATTAATAATGTTTGTGCTTTTTTCATTTGTAATCAAATTGTTTTGCTTTTAATAATGACTAATAATGACATAATAATACATTAGCAGAAAATATGTATAACTCTACCTAGGAAGATTGTATTGCGCCAGTATTTTAGCAAAGTGTGGGAATATCTTGAGAAATAAATATACATGTATCGAATTATCGAATTTCGGTGTGTAATGTATTTATTTTTTTATTTCCTTGCTAATGTTTCGTTCAAGAAGAACATACTCAAAGGAATGTTTGAAGTAACTTTATTAGTAAATACCTTTCACTGGGAGATCCTGACAAAGTATCGTTTTATTGTAGATACTTTATATTATTTGTGTTAGATTTGTTTCTGTAGATTCTAAATAATATATGTGATTCACGCCAGAAAATACCAGGGGTGTGAAACTTTGATCTTAGATGAGTTGATCTCTGGTGACGGCAATGTGTACCGCGTTCACTCGTAAAGATACCCAAATAAGCTTCGTGGTCGGTGACATATCAGAGAATCAAAAGAAGTAGTTGCCTGAGAGGTGAGACCTACAAGAATCGGGCGTCCAATGATGTCGGTAGCTGTGTTGGCATAAATCAGGAAGTCAATTCAGCTGAACTTAGGATATACACACACAAGACAACCGATTGAGAGGAAGTTATATAAACACTGCGGTAAACGTTACAACACATTTCGACATTGAAATCGATATTTTCTGAAATTAGATATTAAAATGATTTCCTTAAAAAAGTGCATAATTAAGCATTTAATAAATTAACATTCATCCCACATTCATATAACTATAACTATATATATATATATATATATATAAAGTTGTTTTTATGTTTATATATTCTTTTTATAGATAAAATATTTAAGTAAATGCTTTGTTTATAATAAACAGTATTAAACAGTATTTACTGTTGTTTAATACTGTTTATTATAAACAGAGCATTTACTTAAATATTTGTATCTATAAAAAAGATTGTATAAACATAAAAATGTCTTAAAATATTTGTCGGACTTTTGTACATTTATATATATATATATATATATATATATATATATATATATATATATATATATATATATATATTTGAAAACACTAATATTACATGGTTATAATTTGTTACACTGGAATTGTAATCACGATCCAATTCAGCAGACCGACAAATTCAAAACGCCGCTTCTTCTTCTTCTTCTTCTTCTTCTTCTTCTTCTTCTATGTGCCGTATCCCTTCATGGCATTGGTGATGATGGCTCTCCACAATTCTCTGTACTTTGTAGCTTGTCTTTGATGATGATCAGTGATCTTATGTATGGCAATGGTCTTAAGTTTATAGCCGCAAATTCTGACATTAGCGAAATTTCAATTGATTTTCTTCTTTTAGACTTGTCCCTTTACGAGGTTAGCAAACATGGCCCTCTTGCCCTTTGTAGCGCGTAATAAATTTTCTTTTTTGTTATTTCTCCTAAACACCATTCATTTACTCAAACTTATGCTTTGTTTTCGTCTGTTCTTCTTGTGTTCAGTCTGTCCTGTGAGGGTCATTTCTTTCTTTATTATGCACCTTAGGAATTTCGACTCTCTTTTTTGATGTTAGATGTAAGCCTAATTCTTGTTTTCATTTTTCTAAAAATTCGTCGCTGCTCACAGATTCCGTCCATAGTACTTTGCAGCTCTTAATAATTTCTTTTTGTTGTTGTTGTTGTTATCTCTCATAAACCTCGTTCCATCAACCATTTACTCATGCTCTTAAGGTAGGTTACGCGTTGTGCTCTTCTCTCACTCATGCATTCCATCTGCCCTGTGAGTGCGAAGACATTTTGCTGCTTACGTGGCCTAGAATTTGCTGCAGTCTCTTTCTGATTTCATCCCCACGTGTCCTTTGTATTTCTATTTTCTCAAAAAACTTCATCTTTTCCAATATATTCGGTCCATAGTATTCTCAGCATCCTTCTGTATAAACATATTTTTATTGCTTTAAGTCTCTTCATCATTTGATAGTAGATTGTCCAACATTAACTGCTATATAGGAGAAAGTTTTTCGTTTTTAGGCATAGGTCACTAGACACAGTTTATAACGCAATGAATGCTGAGAAATTTTGAAGCGTTTTATTATGGGAATGATGTAATTAGATATTAGCTTCCATTGAAATATAATTGCCAAGTACTTCAAATTCATATCGGCAGAAAAATGGCTAGAAAATAATAAAATATTAAATTCAGGTTTGTTTAAGCAGTATTTTACATCTACGAACTTTTTCAATTTATATTGAATTTCATTGCAAGTAAATTGGCCTCGTGAAGCCGTTTGCCATACTTAGCTATCAGACAGTTATATAAAAAAAACTATTGAAAATAGGTAAATGTGATATTGTATGAGATATTTAAAAGTATATATAAAAAATATAATTATATAATGAAGCATATTTAAGCAGCTAGTAATAATGTTGCCAGTGCTGCCAAAAAAAGAACGTATTTTTCTCAATTTTTAATATCTAATCTGCCTTGTAAAATTATTGGTGTTTGAAATATAGTGTTTCTGGCAGTACAAACAGGAAGTCAATAATTTAGTCGACAACACGAACAATTTTATCATTCTAGGTCTTGACGAGATAATGTCTAAATTACACGATGAAAAAGGAGTAAGTTTGAAAGGTTTCTCAAAAAAAAATACTCTGAATATAAATAAAAATGACACAGACAGATTTTGTTGGTTGTCTATTGAAATTTAATCTAAACGATACAAAGATACATAGAGCGTGAGATAGACATAGTCAGTCGGTAGACTGAGAGACATCATTCAGATATAAAACAGATTACGTCATGCCTATTTTTCTTACGGAATCCTTTGGCACCAACAGTTTATAAAAGGTAGACGCTGCCGGAATTAAACAAACTCAAGATACAATTCCCAAAATTATAGTAAATGAGGAGGAGAAATTGGAACGTGATGTGACTAAAACAGATATTAAAGAGATTGGAGTCAATATATATATATTTATTAAATACATTTTTATGTTTAACGTTCTTTTTTTTATAGATACAAGTATTTAAGTAAATGTTCTGTTTATAATAAACAGTATTAAATAACATTTACCGGCTTGAATGTCCGAGAAATTTTCATAGAACAGGAATTTAACCTGCATCCTATACGGAACCGTCATTTACGCTGACATGCCTAACCATTCGGCCACAAAGGATCGTTCGGTTGGCAAGGTCGAATTTACTGCTTATAAACTTCAATCTTCCATGAATCTCGTACATTCATAACGTAAATGACGGTTCCGTACTTAGTGAGCTTCAGTAAATGGATGGAAGAGCAAGGTTGAAGAGAGATAACAAAAAGACAAAATTGATTAAGAGCTACGACGGAAAGGAAATTGTGCAGAGCCATGATCGCTTAAAAGAAGTGGCATAAGCAAGAATGGCGAGCACTTTTAAATAAAGTTCATATTTATGTGGGTATTTTTTTTTTAAATCAATAGTTTATTTCATAACATTTAAATGTATATCCTTTTAAAAATTTCCTAAGTATGTCGTGATAATGTCATTTTCACCTAGGTGTGACCTTACTTAAAAAATGCCTGAAAAATACTGTGTTAAACAGATAAAGATTACTGAAATGTTACATGATCTCTGTCCTTCTATATGGCAGTAAATGTTGCACAATCGCCTCAGAGATGAAGAAGAAACGAAGCAACATCAATGTGGTTCTACAGAAGGATGCTGAGGATACCATGGATCGAACGTTTGAGTAACGGTGAAGATATAGAGAAAAAAGGAAAAAAGAAAGAAATTTCTCTTTAACATCAGGAAGAGACAACTGAGGTTCCTTGGACAAATAATGAGGAAAGAGGACTTGGAAAATCTGACACTCACAAGACAAATTAAGAGAGGAGGGACAGAGTAAAATAATGCATAACATGCATAGTAAGCTTAAGTAAATGGATGGTGGGGTGAGATTTAGGAAAGATAACAAAATGTAAGAGCTACGGCTGGAAATTGTGAAGAGCCACGATCTCCTACGTCTGGAAGCGACATGGCCCAAAAAACAATGGTAAGCACTGATATTTGGGAAAGTATAAGGCAGGTTTTTCAACTTGTCATCATAGATGATCGTAAAAATTGGGAAGCATATTAAATTGAAAAAATATGTCTGTTGGCTGGTCAACTTTAACGCTTCAAAAACAAAACTTCTCTCTATTAATCACCACAGAGATCTTTCCCTGCCCCCGTCCATTAGAATGTCTGACGCTCAACTTCTCGAGAGCACCTCGCTGTGGCTGCTCGGTCTCAGGTTGACTGCTGACCTGAGATGAAACAAATACATTGAGTCAATTGCTTCGTCCACCGCAAGGAATGTTGGCTCCCTGTGCCGCGCCAGGAAATTTTTCTCTCTGGAATAGATCCTTCAAATCTACAAATCAACAATTCACCCTTGCATGGAGTATTGCTGCCATATATGGTCTGGAGCCCCTTCTGTTTGCCTCGGGGTTCTTGATAAGATCCAGAGACGGATATGCAATATAATTGGCCCTGATCTAGCATGTCGTCTACAGTCGCTCTCTCACAGACGCGCCGTCGCCTCTCTCTGTCTTTTTTTACAAATACTTTCATGATAATTGCTCCGAGGAGCTGCATTCGCTGGTTCCCAGACTTCATGAGTTCAAGCGCCCTTCGAGACTGGCATCCCGCTCTCATCCTTTCACTGTTGAAACTATTAAATGTAGCCGTCTCTTCTACTTCAATAGCTTCATATCTCGCATCTCTCGCCTGTGGAACTCCCTTCCCTATTCCAGTTTTCCTGAGAGCTATAATCTCTAACTATTCAAATGTAATGTCAATCGACATCTCCAGTTGCCTTGATCTATCCACTATCCTTCTCCTCATCCTTTCCTCTATCACTTCTATCTGATATTGCTCTAAATCTTCTGTAAACCCTTGCGTCTTAGTGGCTTCCTGCCTTGCTTGGGGTGAAACACATAAATAAATAAATAAATAAATAAATAAAAACAAAACAAAAAAAACAATTTTTAAAGTTAGAAGGTGTATCTTTTAATCATTTTAATCATAAGCATGATGATATACCTACTAGGATGTAAGGAGTTACTATGTGTTAGAGAACGTGAGAAAAACACCTATGAAGGAAAAAATAAAAAATAAAAGAATAAGTGATATCTCCTGCTTTTTCTCAGGGAAAATCGTTTAAAAACAATCCCTTTGAGACAGACTTTAAGAAATGGATGAGAAGTGTTTGATTTTAAGGTTCCTCCTTGAAGGAATTATTAAAACTAAAGGGACTTTGAAAATGAGTTCAAGTTAAGCCTATTAAATATAAGAATAAGGAAACATATACGAACTCACGCTAAAAAGAAAGAAAGCACCGAGGCAAATCGCATATTCTCATGAATGACGTATGGAAATCAATTAGAAATCGGCATAAAATAATGTTTTTATCGATGTCAGTCTCTCATAGAAATAGTAGCGTTATCAACAATAAAACTCACAAAAAGGTGCTTTAAATGTTCAAAAGAAGAAAGGAGAAAACAAAAACGTGTTTCTCTTTTTCGATTCTGCAACAGATCAATGCGTTCGCATTGCAATGTTGGTGAAACGGTATTTTTCTAACACAATACGTTTAGGAATTTGACCGTCGGAATGACTGTAATGGCTTTTCAAATGAGAGAAGCAGTCAGGCTTTTACAGAAGCCTGTAAACCCTGAAAAGAGAATAAATCAAATGTAAAGAAAGAGATCAAATATCGACAGATTCGTCCGGTATTATCAGACCATATCGAGTGAAACTTACGTTGCTAAGCTTTTGAATAAGTAGTTAAATCGATTATATTTAAAGCAATCGACGTAGTTTATTGATCTGGGGCGGTTTATTAAAAACAGCTTTAACGTTTTATAGCTTTTGCTAATGCTATTTGGTTTTCTGAGGGTGAGAGGGCTTCTGCCATAAAGTGACCATTATCTGAGTAAATGCTTAACTCATGCAATGATTTTGATTATTTTTCCCGGTGGCGTTTTATTAGATGACCTAAATAATATTTGGCTATCTCTAATAGTTGAACTAGTGGCGTATTTCCCAGTAATCGGTATTAAAATACATTTTTTTAAATCCCCGATGCAAGGCAGTGAAGCCAATAAGACACAAGAGGTCACTGAGTGTAGAGTAACAAGAACAACATTAGAAACATTAGGGAGTGAGACGAATAAAATCTAATCAAGACAGTAGACAGCGATTGACATGGAAATTTAAATTTTTGAACATTAAAGATGGCTGGAAACCATGAACTTTTAGAGAGTTCCACAAACAGAAAAGAAACTGTTAGCATAGAACTTAAGGGTTACATCTAGACATTTCAACGGTGAATTGATGAGACCTTTCCGCCAATCTAGTCCTGCGCTTAAATTCATATAGTGAACCATATTGAAAGTGATATTTATTCTGATATATACACAGAAATTGGCACAAGGCCAACATGGGGAATGGGGAAGAGGACGGTTTTCTTCTTTCTTAAAGATAAATTACCTAGTCACAAAAACTGATCCAAACATACCACAATATTCTTTACACCAAAAGAACGCATTCTTACTTGCGTTTTTTACTACATCCACCATAATACCTCAATGTTTCTATAAAAGTACTAACTAGTCCCCGTATGTACAATCCATTGTCTGTGGGTGGGGGAATAAAGAAACAATAGAAGAGTTCATTTGAACAATTACCATGAATATCTTTATAGAAAAAGCACAGGGAAGCAACGTGGGAAAGTGACTGAAGCTGAGACCAAAGCCAGAACAAGACCAGTAATGTTGCTGATTCTTCTTTGGATTTTATCAAGAATCTCTAAATAAACAGCGGGAAGAGATGTGGCAGCAACATTCAAAGATGAATGATACACTTATAAATATGCAAGATAAATTCTGGAAAGAATAATTGTCTTGCACGGCACAATAAACCGACTTTCTTAGCAATAGACCTAGCAAAGGATTCAATAAGGCTTTCCTCTTCATATCAGCCGAAAAAGTTAGAGTGAGAAAGCGCAAAGAGTCACTCTCCTGGAGGTTAGTATTAGGTATGTTCATAAAAAAAGGAAGGTGTCTAGCAGACGATTATTAGAGAAAAAGTTTAGGTTTAAAGGCGTTAAAATTAACAAGCTATACTTTGTCCCATTTAACAACAGACTGAATGCCGTTGTTGGCATCAACCGCAAATTTGACCTGATCGAACTGATAAAACTTAATTTCGAGACTGGAGTAAATGGTTGTATCATCAGCAGAGATACCAAATTGTTACCATAGCGAAGTGTTTCTCAGAATAATTACCATTAAGTTATTTATAGAAAAGGCACAGGGAAACTGAAATATATCAGTGGGAATGTGACTGGAAGAGACGCCAGATTAGGACCAATAATATTGCTTATTCTTCTTTGGATTTCGCCAAGAATCTCCAAATATACAGCGGCTGCACCAGACCAGATGTGGCAGCAATATTCAAAAGACAAATAGTAGACTTATAAATAGACAAGATAGATTCTGGGGAGAAACATTGTCTAGCACGATACGATGAAACGACTTTCTAAGCAGCAGACCTAGCAATGAATTCAATATAGTCTTTCAACTTCATATCAGCTGAAAATGTTAGACTGAAAAGGGTCAACGAGTTAATCTCATTGAGGTTAGCGTTTGCTATGCAGATGGGAGGCAGAAAGGGATATTTTAGGGGATTAATAGAAAAATGTTGCGTTTTGGAGGTGCTAAAATTAAAATCGACTCCTTGGCCCAGCTGTCAACAAACTGCTTTTAGATAATCTGCCAATTACACCGTATCGAAATGATCAGACATACAGTGATGTTCGACTCATACAGTGATTCACATGATTTTTTTTTACTAAATGTTCTCTTCTCCGATGAAATGAAAGTTGAGCTAAATTCAAAGGATAAGCGATCTAAAATCAGAAGAAGAAGCTATGAAAGCTCACTGAATTTAGCAGTAAGTACTGTCAAGGATCCGTTCAGTATAATGTTCTGGGGATCCTTTTCTCTTCATGGAACTGGTTTCTTAAAACCTATTGAAAAGACCCTCAGGAGCGAGCAGTACAAGAGAATTTTAGAGTTTTGTCTGCTCCCTTCTGCTGAAAGGGTGCAAATCGACCCCACCAAGCTCATTTTTATGCAGGATAATGCTCCCTGTCACAAATCAAAGTTCATGAAGGAATACTTTGATGAGAAGCAGGTGAGTGTTATATATATATATATATATATATATATATATATATATATATATATATATATATATTCAAAGTTGTAACATAGATATGTTATAATTTTGGCTAAATATTATTTTCTCTACTCAGTATTGAGCACCCGTTAAGAATAGTGTTCTTGGCTATCGGAATTTTATCCCATCTATAACAACCCTGTACTTGTATATATATATATATATATATATATATATATATATAGCCGCCCCAATCTCCTGACCTCAACCCCATAGAAAACTTATGGAGCATTATAAAGTACAGGCTCTCGAGAAAGCAGTTGAGCAACAAAGAGGATTTGATTGTGAGTTTCATATCCGAATAGAATTCAATGCTTGGAGATAAGATTTGCCAGAACCTAATCAAGTCAATGCCAAAAAGGGTAGAAAACGTTATCAAAATAAAGGAGGACCCATAGATTATTAAATACTTCGAACTATATTACCTATTATAAATACATTATACCTCTATTATTCTTTATTTAAAGCTGTTCGGTTATGTTTCTATTGATTACTAGTTGCAGGAAATAAGTGAGTCACGTTTTTTTGCAGAGTTTTTCCCTAAATCTCATTTATATCCAAAATTATAATTATCAATAGAATACCTTAGGGTGAGTAAACTTTTTTACTAGGTGGTCGGGAAGGGGTTTTTATATAAGTAAGAGTAAAAATTAGTTTGACTCCCAAAACAATAGGCGAAAAAATTTTTAAGAAAAAAAATCAGATGAGTCACTTTTATCCAACAGCACTGTACTATCGAGATCGGAATAAATGGTTGTGTCTTCAGGCATAGACCATCAATTGAGAATTGCATCTAATATTTGAATGCTGGTGTTTAAGGCAGGGAGAGCGTGGCTAACTTTGATATTTTTCGTCAAAATACGTTTTCACTCTTCCTTTCGTTGTCTAATGTGTTAGATTACGACTTGTGACTCATCGACTGCCTCCATACAGTTCCAGATCCTCAATTTCAACCACAAGGCTTCGGTCAACAAGTGGTATGGTTAACAAGCACCTTTCAATGGTGCTACACGCTGCAACCGTATCCCCATGTCAATAACATCAAGAAATGACCTTCCTGACAAATCGACCATGATGAGATTTGAAACCGGTTCTGGTGGTTAGAAATATATATATATATATACTCTTCATTTAGACGAACTGAGTTCTCCCAGTCACTGGTGTGTTTATCTAAAAATAAATAGGTCTAAATTCACCTTAACCTCTGCCATGCGCCAATGACTTAGGGTTAGAGTCTCCGACTAATGCCAAATCAATCGGGGTTCGATCACTGCTTGAGCCAATCGGATGTCTAGTCACACTGACGAGCTGTATACGTATGTTCCTCAAAGCAAATCTTATTAAAGACAAGAGGCATTTGTGTCGATTAATTTTATTTATCGACTTTTCCAAATTACGATTAATCCTTCGTGGACAAGGAAAAAGTCCGGCAGAAATTGTGCAAAGTTCATTCTAGAAGGAATATGGTCCAAACTTTCGACTATCTAAAATCATAATCAAGATAGGTAAAGAAAAATAGTAACATTCGTTGAGCTGGTGAGTGTAATGGCGTGGACAGTGAATTTCGTGGCTTAGACGAAGTATGACGCGTATCTCTGTATATTTTTGCTATTTCTTTTATATAGATTTTATAATTGTTTTTATCTATAGAAGGTCGTTTTTGATGTATGAGTATTACTTCGAGGGTCATAAGTCTCTTTTTACTGTTTGTTTTTGCTAGTATTTTGCCATTGTTTGCGAGTAGCAGTCTAATGTTACAATGGTCGCAAATAACCAGTCGTTAACCAGGTAAAGTCTTTAAGTGAGAAGTTTAATGCATTTGTAAACATAGCTGGAGAATTGACAGCGTGAAGCAGTATGAATTCATACCTTTTCGCAATCTTATGGCAAAGTGTACACAAGTGGTTTTGCCGATTCCCAGCCGATAACATTTAAGTTACCGTAGGCATCACTAGATATAGATAAGCGTTTTTCACTTTTTAGTAAAAGTGTGTGTATATCGAGCAAATCGTAATGGGAAACAAAATGGCTCGAGTGGGCCTGGATGGCGGGGTTTGCTGTGTAACGATTTTATTGATTATCTGGTGACTTTATTCAAGCCAATAGACTGTCATTGATCTGGAATCGTAGCTTCTACACAAACGTTCAGTGTACGCATGCGCGTATGTAGACGGTTTTTTTTTCTTTTAATCAATACGTCATTATTTAAAATATTACCCATAATGCACTGAATCGAATATCAACAGCGACCTCTGGGAGCAGTATCTTAGGTTTTATGTGGATTGTTTCACGTTTGTAAATATAGAAAGCGAAGTTGCCCAGCTCGAGGGAAGTAAGATTTTAGGACTCAAGTGTGACGACACAAACGTCAAACAGACTCTCCGATAACACTTTACCCCGAAGCGTTCCATTCAGTCCGATAATATTTTATGACGACATATGAAGTAGCTGTTCCGTGGGTAAGGAATGGTGAATGATCCGGCATTTCTTTTCAACGTGTCAGTCTCTATCGTATACAAAACCTCCAGGGATCACTATATATATATATATATATATATATATATAAAAAAGAAAAGAACAGTAAGATATAAAATCCGGTGTTCTTATAGATATTTTTTATTTTACAAAATAGTGCTCAATGTAAATTTACAGAGCATTAATATTATAAATTAATTGATTTAAAATATGTTTTTTTTTCCAATTCCAACCATGTTTCAAAATAGAAGCTAAAACCCCGAATTCGCTTGAAGATGAAATGGAACTAATGCTTTTAATTTAATTGCAAAATTAAATTCGGGGTTTTTAGCTTCTATTTTTGAAACATGGTTGAACTGTGTAGCGAAAAAACATATTTTAAATCAATTAATTTATAATATATATATATATATATATATATATATATATATATGTACTAATAACACTGAAAACATTATAATGCATATCAATGGACGGTGCCCAATATTGACGTTACTATTGCATAAAAATATGCATAGAGATAGAAAATATGGAGGTACCTTACAGTTCATATAGTATCTGTGAAAATATATATAAATATTGAAGTCTCATTCCCCATTCACAGCGAATAAAAGACATATGCATGTGGATGAATCGAATGGTTCGCACCTTGTTTTGGCGGGTATAGTTTCCGGTTTAAAATAATTCAGGCGATCTATTTCATGCAGGCAGATCGTCTTATTGGTACCCTAGCTAAGAATGATAAGCTTTAAATACAAAGTCCAAAATCAAAGGTTGAAAGAACGAGACGATATTGCCTCTTATCACATAGACGCGCGTGTTTCTCCTAATTAAACCTGATGTTCTATTGTATTGTCATAGTAACGAAGAAAATACGCACATACACACACATTCTTTATATATATATATATATATATATATATATATATATATATATATATATATGTATATATATATATATATATGTATAGATAAAAAAACACACACACACACACACATATATATATATATATATATATATATATATATATATATATATATATATATATATATATATATGTGGAAAAAATAGGAAAATAGGAAAGAACTCGTTAGGTAAATAATACAAAGTTCTTTAGTATTTTTGTTATTTTAAAAAATAGTGCTCGATAAAAACTCTTATGTAGTGTGTTTCGAATCATATTTTTAAATAAATAATTATATTATATATATATATATATATATATATATATATATATAAAATATATCTATCTATATCTATCTATCTATCTATATATATATATATATATATATATATATATATATAATATTATAAATTAATTGATTTAAAATATGGTTATTTTCGCTACACAGTTCCAACCATGTTTCAAAATAGAAGCTAAAAACCCTAATTTTATTTTTTGCAAAACAGTTCTTTTTTTTATATATATATATATATATATATATATATATATATATATATATATATATATATATATATATATATATGAAAAAACAAACAAAAAAATCCTAATATGCGATTATGCGGTTTTTAATGCTTAATGTCAACGTCGGATGTTTCAAAGTTGTAACATGGATATGTTATAATTTTGGCTAAATATTATTTGCTCTACTCAGTATTGAGCACCCGTTAAGAATAGTGTTTTTGTCTATCGGAATTTTATTCCATTATAACATCTATAATATATATATATATATATATATATATATATATATATATATATATATATATATGTGTGTGTGTGTGTGTAAGTTTGGGTGTAAATCTGAGGACAATCCTGTTGGATGAGTGTAATCCCGATTACTAAGGTATTTGGAGCAATCACTAGAGGTGACTACGTCATGTTTTCATTCGTCTTCCTATAGGAGCTCAGACTCAACACGGAGCTAATGCGGCCCTGAGTCAAGAGTGTGGCTGTTGGAAGACACTATGTTAGACAACGGGACTATGAACCATGCCAGACAAGTATGAGAAAAAATCAATGCGGTCAGACAATTTCTGTGACCCTTACATTTGTTCATATAACTCCCTAGTCTGCAACCCCCTGGATTATTAGGTGTAGGGGGCAGATGAGTTAAAAAGCAACAACACTCCTTGCACCACTAAAGATGAACTAAAGGTAAGGATTAAACTTAAACAAGGATAACCTCCAGAAGAGGATCAGGACTTAGCACTGCATTGTGACTGTCAGTTATATGTCTGAACAAGATCTCTCTCTTTCTTTCTTATATATATATATATATATATATATATATATATATATATATATATATATATATATATGAATATATATATAATATATATATATATATATATATATATATATATATATATATATATATATATTATAATATATATATATATATATATATATATATATATATATATATACATATATATAAATATATATATATTTATATTCATTCATATATATATATATATATATATATATATATATATATATATATATATATATATATATATATATATATCATCACGGAGGCCTACATCAAGTGCCTTGTAGAGGTAGCGTTGCCTTGTGATTGATGGAAGATCCTATGCCTGACAACCGGTCTGTGCACCATGCCACACAAACAGGAGATAAATATATTTGTTAAAATGATTATATGTAAACGAGTGTGTGTGTGTGTGTGTGAGAGAGAGAGAGACAGAGACAGATTGGTTTTCGAAGCATTATATGTGACCACTGATCTTTTCCATCACTAAGCTGTTTGTGTTACATCAAATGAGAGATAAGTTGCCAACATCTAGTCATCGAGTTTGGAGCGACACCCATATAATATTGTATCATCAGTATAGATATGCACAAATTATCGGCCTATATTCATAGGCAGACCATTTATGTAAAGTAGTAAGAAACTTTGACAGAGAAGTGAAACTTGGGGGACACCTGCATGGATCACTTGGGACTCAGAGGACTGGCCATTCGTAACTAACTTCAGGAACCTACTGGTTAAGAAGGGCTTTATAACTGAGACTACCCTTCCATTGATTTCATAGCTATTGAGCTTGTGATGTAACCCTTTTATACCACACCTTATCACAGCCTATTGAAATATGTAATGCGATCCTCCCTGTGAAGTTTTTGTTCTCTTTTGCCTCACATTCTCTGAGTTATCGCAGTTAGGATATCAGCAGTGAACCGCGAAGATGGAAATCCGTACTGTTTCTATCGACATATTAAGGCAAAGTATTTACCTGTGCAATCAAATAAAATTCTTTAAACATTCATAGAAACTTGGGGCGTAATGAGACAATTTAATCATTGGTAACCAAAAATTGAATTCATTTTTTTTTTCGAGATAGATATTGTCGAGATAATTTGATTTAAGCTGATAATTACTTCTGATATGAATACAATATATTTTTATGGTTCGTTATTTTTATTGAATTAGCGATGCGAATAATTTAGAATTTCGGTTATAATTATTCAGATGTATTATTGAAGCCATGCTTAAGTTTCAATTACGTCAATGTATTCTTCTATTAATTTGGTTTCCAGACTATCAGAAGGCTGTCATTTGATTTGACAAACATTGCAGAATGTGACAGCCAAAACCGGAATTGTCACCGATTGGTGCGATTTCAAAAGAGGGTCACAAGAATTCTGTAGCGTCGATATGCCTCACACAGATGTGCTACCGTCTAATACCACCCGCGTAAGAAAGCTGAGTTAACGTGCGACACGCATTCTTGTCAGTCCTCCTAATGCTTTTTAGAGTCTAAGCTGACAGGGATAATAAAACGAATACCAAATGTAAATGACCCCTTTCGTTGATACCGTTTCTATTAATAGCATGGAGATCCCGAGACGAGACAGAACGCAACACAAATAGAGACTTACTTTATTGCAGATGCAATTTCTCCATATATTTTCTGTTTCTTTTTGCCTTCTTTAATTTCATTCATTTAAAAAGTCGAATACCTTCGGTAGATTCAATTTTTATAAATAAAAAAAATCTATTTTAATTATATTTTTGCTAATGATTTTTGAGTGTTAATGAATCGTTAAAAATGACGAACATCTACAAAGATGTTCCAATTATTAATTCGGAAATATACTTTCTAATTTAATTTAACAAATTTGTGTCGATGTCTTGATTCTTGCTGTCTACCATTTTGAAAAAGTGAGACAATATTTGGAGATTGAAATTAAGATTAATTAATATTGTCTATTCTTATAATGTGGCATAATAGCGTAATGTATAGTGGTAGTGTAATGAATGGGGTTAGTGAATCCGAGAGCCGAGTTCAAATTCCAGTCGTGTTGATTTCATTCACTTTTATGCTTGGGAAAGGTATAGATGTTTTTTTATCCCCGCAAACCAAGTGTACATAGTAGTATAGACTCGTCTTTGTAGACGGGATTGGTAACGCCGTATGAGAGAAAGAAAAATGACTGACTTCAAACCACATGGTGTCATATAGTACTATTTACATTTAAATTCTGAGACGAGAGAAGATGGGTATCCTCAACCTCGCCGGTGTAAAAGGAGCCTATTCTGCCTTGAATGTCACCATGAACCAGAAATGCGAGATCGGAGGGGGGGGACCGCAGCGGTTCGCGCAAAATTTGCTTACTGAATAAATGATGATAGTGATTCCCATAATATTTCCGCATGTTTTGGTTATCTATGTCTCTCTCTCTCTCTCTCTCTCTCTATATATATATATATATATATATATATATATATATATATATATATATATGGGGGTGTATTTTCGTATTCCAGTCGAATCCATTACATTCACTTACGTGCTCATACCCTAGGGAAAGCTATGAATCCTCTTCTTCTCCCTCCAGCTATGGGCCAATAGCAAAACAGACTGGGTTCTATAGCCTTGGGTGGAAACTGGTCTACCGCAGAAAGAAATGGCAACCTACTGCGAGAAAAAATCTGCCTCGTTAAGCGTGTATCACTATTGAATCGACATCCTTGTTTATTTACAAACAATGAGATGAAGAATCCTAGTTCAAAGAAAGTCATATTTATTTATTTCTCTCAGCAGGAATTGAACCTGAATTGTTTTATTAATATACAGTTACCATTTCGAACGCGATGTTCATTACATCATTGCAAAATTCAATCTTTCTTTCTTATTTTCTCAGAGGAAAATGTACAACAGTCGTTGGTGCATTTATAACTGATAACTTATATTTTCCCAATAGAATCACAAACAAAGTAATTTAAACAATATGATATTTTGATTCCCATCAAAATGAAGATTTTATTTCAATTAAACCGTTCTACCCAGCACATATTAAACTTACTACTTGTACATAAAAAATAAAAAACAAAAAAAAATTGATTGATTTTTGCATATTTACTGAATTCATTTTCCTATCCGTGTGCAGGTGATTTGCTGCCAGCATAGGTTCTGGATTCTGATATTCTAAGCGTGGCTTAGATGTGGAGCAAGCCGAAAGTATTGGGCACTGAGTGAGGATCGAATTCACTAGTCAGTCATAACTTTTATAGCAGGACGAGCTTGCTAAGCATTACACCACATCGATGTATCTCAGTATAGATTCTAGATGATTCCAATAAACTAGGCCAAGAGTAATTAGTAAATCCAACGGTTCACTGTGACGTATTTACAGAAAGGGGTGTAAGTCAAGTGTTTGTCTTCTCATCGAACTTATTCATCCTATCCAGTGAATCGATTGCGAGAGAACTAGAAGTCCTACCAGGATTTAATACGGGTGGCCAGAATCTTAACACCATAAGAATGCAGATGACACAGTATTGATGTCAGACATAGAAAGGAAATTAAAAGACATCCCATAAAATATAGTAAAGGAAAGCGAGAAGAAAGGACTAAACATGAATTGAAAGAAGACGTAATTCATAGTTGTTAGCAAAAGGGACAGCCCAACATGAAAATTAAAAATTGGGGATACCGAAATCAAAAAGGGAATAATTTAATTATCTGGGAAGTATTTTAACAGAGGACGTACAGTGCGACACTGAAATCCGAAGGTACGTAGCTTAGATGTGGAACAAGGACAAAAATATTGAGCACCCAGCAATACAAAGGCGCATCGTAATAAAAATAATATCAACATAAGATCAAAATTAAATTGAATTGATTACAGTTATTTTCTCATATTTAACGTTACTGCAAAAGAATTAAACTTATTTTCAAATATAAATCTGATCCACAAAAGTTAGTAACACTTCATATAGGAGTTTAATTACATTAAGGAAATATTTCTTTTATTTGATTTTGCAAGGAATCCCCTTTTTTAAATCGAATTAACCCCAAGTAAAGCCAAAAAGACACAAGAGTATTAGGGGTCTGAAAGAATTAAAAATCAGAATTATTAAGGAGTTAGAAAAATAGAAGAATAATCAGGAAGACGGCAGATAGCGATTGACACTGCATTTATATTTTTGAAGTTGACTCGAAAGCATTAAGCCGTATAAGAATTTCACAAGTGAGAAATGCGAGAGAAGAAACTGTTAGCATAGAACTTACGGTTATATCTGGCCAGTTCAACATGTAAACAGATAAAGACATTTTTTACCAATCAAGTACTGCGCTTAAATTCATAAAGTCTAAGCACTATCCGAACAATTATCAAGTATTTATAGAAATATCAAAGGGAATCTACATTATGGAGGCAGAAGAGTATCTGAAGTCGAGACACCAGATCAAGAACAATAATGTTACGGATTCTTTATTGGATTTTATCAAGAAGCTCTAAATACATAACTGAAACGCAGGAAAATATGCTGCAGCCATAAAATCAGTCTTTGGTGAAATAACTCCGCAAAATTTTCCTCATATTCTTTTCTTTTTTAGAGTTAATACATCTAAGAACTGAAAATTATTTAGACACAAATATTTCTGTTTAGGTATATTTGGACAAAAATAATCTTTATATCAAATATTCTCTGAGCAGAGATTGTGAGTATTTCTTCCAAGCTATACAAACATATAGAAAAGTCTCTCTCTCTCTCTCTCTCTCTCTCTCTATATATATATATATATATATATATATATATATATATATATATATATGTGTGTGTGTGTGTGTGTAAGTTTATTAAAAATGTTGTTTCTTATTAATTTCATAAAATTTGTATTGCATGATTATATTGCATAGAAACCTGTGCTTGTACGTAAATGACACTACATTGTATTTTTATATTAATTTTATTAATACATTACAAAACAATGTATTGCAAAGTTTTTATTCAAAATCTTAATAAAACTATGAAAAGAATTAATTTTATTTTTTCCTGTTCAAATGTTAAAATCTCGTGCGTACGATATTTCCGCCATATTTTGCTGTCATCAATGATGGATCTATTGACATGGCACTTTATAATTGGAATCATTTTAGGCCTTCGTCTTTCAAATTTATTCACATTGGTGCAGATTTTTATGTGATATTAAAGGATAGTTTTAATAAATGTTTTTCAAAACTGCCAATATTTAATTCTTAGTATTGAATACGCATTCTGTTTGCTTAGCCACTGTGTTACTCATTTCTGCGGATAACTCATGGACTTGACAAGCTTTGTTTTGGTGGTTTAAGCTGCAAACCTGACATCGCGGCACACTTTTGATCTAAAACGCGGACCATCTAAGCTGCTCGGCCCGGGTGCTAGGATTAAAGTGTAGTACGCTGCCTTTGTGAGCTTCCGAGTCGGCGTCTGTCGAACTCTCTGCATTAGCAGAGAGGAACCCGGACGAAGCTTTGCCTAAGGTCAAGGTTTCGTTCGGGGAGATAGACAGGGCCTGAATCCGTCAAGGCGGGCTCAAAAAGGCTATATTTTTAGCCGAGCCTACGGGCTCGGGGATACCCACATTAAACCGGCCTTGTGCCACATTCTATCCTCGTGGGTGGATCGATAAATACTAACCGCGGACCATCTAAACTGCGGGCGGATAGAAGTTTTGGACCCATGCGGTTTATATATATATATATATATATATATATATATATATATATATATATATATATATATATATATATATATTATGAAAATGGACAAAGTCCGCCAATTATTTGAGGACATTTTTATGTTTATACATTCTTTTTATAGATACGAATATTCAGGTCAGTAATGTTGTTTAATACTGTTTTTATTATAAACATGGCATTTACTTAATATTTGTATTTATAAAAAAATGTATAAACATAAAATAACTTTGATATATATATATATATATATATATATATATATATATATATATATATATATATATATATATATATATATATATATATATATATATATAACTAGACTCGTTTCGAAAAAACCATCGAACTTTTGATTTGCTAATCAAATCAATCTCGAGGAAAAAAAAGGTTTTAAAAAAAGAAAGAGCTACAAACATGAACTTCTGCCGACAAAAAAAAAAATCAGCTCAGATGCAGGTCTGAAGCCCAAAAGAAAAAACCCGATACAGTAACAACTTTCCCTGACGATCCGTTTAGGTGAAACCTAGGTAGGTTTGTCTGGCTCACTAGGTGTATATATATATATATATATATATATATATATATATAGATAGATAGATAGATAGATAGATAGATAGATAATATTAGTGGTAAATATACATGCATATGCAAAATATATAAATACCTATACATGTATATATATATATATTTTTCTTTTTGAATTTGTAGGTCTGATGAATTGGATCGTATTTACGATTCCAATGGAATAAATTATGACCATGGAATATTAGTGTTTAAGCCTTTATTATTATTATTATTATTATTATTATATATATATATATATATATATATATATATATATAAGGAATGTTATATTTATGGGTAAATGCCCTCAATATCAGAGATAGTGGCTTTGTAAATATATAAAAATTCGATCACGCGACTGTATGACTTCGAATTTCAAGCAATGATCCTTAACACCAGCCGCACTTCCATGCACCTATGATCAAATATTCCCAAGCAGTCACCTACCTAGGTAATGACTAGGTCCGATGTTACTTAACTTTGCGTGATTGCGCACGAGCCGATATTTCAACGTGATATGTCCATAAGACTGTGACTGGACATGTGAGCGGGGCTTTAAATTTAAACAAAAAGAACAATTATACTTAGCACTAGACAGTTGAAATTTTTCGGGTACCCAATAAGGAAAATGGGTTTATAAAATATGACACTAATAGGACATATTGAATTGGGGTGAGACAGATGAAAGCACAGACTTAAGTATATAATGTGCATTAGGAGAGATAGCAAAGAGAAAAAAAGTGTCAGGAAATTGTGGAGAGACATGACCGTATAATGTCCTAAAGAGACATGGCACATCGGCGAAGATGCATAATCAGTAGTTGAACAAGAATATTATGGTATTAGGTTGGTGCCAAATAATGACGTAATAATGTCGTTTTTTGACCTTAAAAAATACGTCAAAAAACGACATTATTACGTCATTATTTTTGCACCAACCTAATAAAAAAATCAGTTACGTTAACTTATGGCTACAGGGGAGAATAAGCATCACTCCAGCGTGGTGTAATGGTTAGCACGATTGTCTCGCTTCATCAATTATGACTGAGTAGTGGGATCGATTCTCAGTAAGAGCTCCACGCTATGCTTAGAAAATCGTTTGCCAAAATTGCTGTATTTTCGAGCTAGAAAACGGCGGCGGTTTCGGAACAGCTTTTTCTACTTCATTTCAATACGTGGCATTTTTTTTTCAAACAATTCACAACAATGGCGTACGCCCGGCTTCTCTGCTCAGGCCAGTAACAACAAGAAATCACCTCGCCAACAAATTGGGGCGATTCGAAACCGCGCCCGGTGTATGAAATGCTAGAATTCTAACCACTCGGCAATTTGCCCGTTTGACGTGACATAGCACTGACAAGAAGTATCCACAATTACTTGAAATAAATGTGTTAAAAATCATTTACTTTTCTCAACGTATAAAAGCAGCAAGTTTGAAAAAAGCAGTTACAAGTGAATTGGCCCGAGCTATATCAATATATCATATGCTTATTGATGATAAAGTATTTAGATTTCATCACACTTTAAACAGCATCGCCTTCGTTGTTATTGCACATAATTCAGTACTGAATGTTAATAACACTGATCGAATATTATACATTGAAAATTTCCGATAAATTTTAGGTTATCATCACAATACAATCTATGGACATATTGATTCTACCGTGTAGCGATTGGAAAACTAGCAAATAGGTAACAGAATAAAATCTGTAGTCTATTTTTGGAAAAAATAAGTATTATTTATATTAACAAATGTTTGTTTTCAACGAGATGACTACCAGTGACCATTATTCATTGATATATATTAATCAAATTGATTGAATATTACACACTGAAAAATTCAGATCAAAATTCAGCTAATAGCTATATAAAGGGCTACTGACATTGATTCACATTAGTATAGAGCGGGGGTGGGGACAACAACTCATAACAGGCTTAAAGCCTATTTATAGAAGAATTAAAGGTGTCTTAAGGGCGTGTAAAATCTGACACGCGCAGGTCATATTGAAGGAAAGAGGGGCAAAAGCTACTTAACGCGCATGTGTGCATGGATAGCAGAACATGGATTCGAGGCAGACACAATTTACTAAGAGCGACAAATGACAGGACATTGTGGAGAGCACGATCGTCAATGTCCTGAAGGGACATGGAACATAAAACAAGGTAGGAAGAATCAAGCAAACGGTTCTTTTCTTTAGCTATACCGAATGTCTGAATTTTCTATAATATTCATGTGCAAATATTTCATCAATGTTACCATTTTCTGGGGCTATTTTGGTTGATATTAGCAGTATGGCCCGGCGTCGCCCCTGCTTGATTCAAAAATCTTACGACTCATACAGCAATCGCTATCACTTGACTTAAAATATTTTTGCCCTTGCCTTAAAGGAGTGCCCTTTGGCGTGCTGATGTTGCTACATGCCTTAATCCTTGCCTATCTTACACTGCGAATTTTTTCTAAGCTCTATACTAAACATTAAATCTGTTACGAAAAAAGAGCTAAACAAAATGAACACAAAACGATCAGCTTTAAAAAAAGGACTCGTAACTGGAAAAACCGAATGAAAAGAAAAATGTTAACAACAAATACTTTTTCACACCCAACCCAGTTCTGCAGAATCAGAATCAACGTTGAGTTTAAGCAAGCGAATGAGCCAATTGGAGTAAAGTGTCATGCAGATTTAAAATTTTTCCCACTTGTGACGAATGCAGCTATCGATATTTTTGCATGCTCGCATGCTAGTTAACATTCGTGTCAGTCATCTGTTGGCTCTCACGCTGGCCAGTTGAATATTCCTGCCTATTCGTGGCAGCCAGCTATAGGCTCTCACTCTGGCCAGTAGAAAATGGCCGCAAACGACATGAAAACTGCCGTAGAAGCATGAAAATATCGATTATTTCCACTGTCGATGAGAGTTGGGAAATACAACGTCAGTCTTGGTTTTTCCGCTAACTTGGAGCATGTGCATGTAACTTTTGGTGAAAATCCGTCGAAAATTGCGGCCGTGCATTCGTTATACACACATACACACACACATCATTCCTTTTATAGATAGAGATAAAGCAGTTACTTGAATGCAGGGGTGGCGTATGGGTTGTCAGTACAGAAAATGATATGTTGGAAAGATTTTGTTTCTATCTTTAGCCTATGACTTTTTATACAAGAGTAAGAAGTCAACAAAAGTCAGTTATTGCACGAAGACAATTTTGAAGAAAAAAATACCGAAATTTTGGTTGTAATACATTAACGAAGAGAACAGAAAAGAAAGAAGTTACTTAGAGAAAGGGAAGGCAGATAATTATGGAAGAAACATGATCGACATTTTGTGGCTTTTCCAAAATGTACGTGAAACAAAACGTAATCATTTTCTCTTTTAAATTAATATTACTTATCACACCTATTTAAACCAACGTAGCATTTTATTTACATTTTAATCTGAATGTTTAAGAATTTTATTTCAATCACAGAATCTGGGATTTATCTGAGAGTTTTTAAAAATTATTTCACCGCATACAAGGCAAAAAAGCTACTAAAACATAAGGCCACTGTAATAGAGTAAAAAAAATTATGAAACGAGAATAAATAGGAGTAAAAAGACAGGAGATGACTATTAACATTGCAATTACTTTTTTGAAGATCAATGCTGGCTGGAAAGCAAGAAGCCGGAAGAGGGTTCCACATGCGACCAGTCCGGGAAAAGAAACTGTTAACCAAGTAATTTCGGTTACATCTAGTAACTGTAAAATGATGATATCTAGTTGCCAATCTAGTACTGTGCTTAATTTTGTAAATTCTAGGTACCAAAAAGCAAAGCTCATTAGAACAATTACGGCGGAAAGATTTATAGAAAATGCATAGAGAAGCTATGTTACGGCTGTTGGAAAGTGACTGAAACCTGGATGTCATGTCAGGAACCAACATTTTTCTTCGTTTGTCATCTCATCGAATAGTAACCAACTTCATAGTCTTCATACTAGAGTTGTTTGCAATGAACTAAATTTGTAGAGATACACAATAAAATATACGATATGAAATAATCATTTTTCAATGTTTTTGTATGTTACAGATAACGCACTCCGCGACCACGAATATAAAAAAAAATTATAAAAGTTAATATAGAAGCCTAGTTGGCTATATAAGTTCATTGTAAGTTTTGTCTCTACAGAAGCAAAGCAAGATATGTTCATACCACGTGATTTCTTAAAAGCTGGGAAAAGAATGAAATTCCAAACTGAACTTTTCTTTCTTATATTAGGTTAACCAGAAATTCATGACTCACTTGAGAAGCGGAAAGAAAACAATAAGTTTTTATGAAGCCACCCCAAGATTTCTTCTTCAAAATAATGTCCACCATTCTCGATGATCTTCTGCAAGCGATCAGCCAGCATTCGAATCTGTCCCAGATACCAATCTACTGGCTTTGAATAAAAAAAAATCTGTAAACATGATAACTTAACTTCGACAAAAGAGTTGAATCGCTTGTCGCGGAGGAAGTGCACCATTGAACGGAACAGACGACAGTCACATGGAGCAGCATCAGGAATGAATGGTGGATGTGGAAGAATCTCAACACCGTCCATCTGAACTTCTGAGTCAAACTGGCAGCGTGTGGCCTCGACCTTGTTTTACTGAAACAAAGTCCGGTCTCTACTAATCCAAAGCAGGATACTCCTTCTTTAGTTTGTCGTATACACGGTCTAACTGCTGGCAATACAGCGTAGAGTTGGTGGTACGACTGTTTGGCACAACCTCGAAATGCAGTACTCCTTGAACATTCTACCAGACAAAGATCAAGATTTGTTGTTTTCTATCCGCTTCCTAAGTGAACCAGGCCTTTCTGCCCAAACTAATAGTTCTATCAACTAAGCATTCCAGATTATCAATGTCCTGTCTACTGGGGCTTCAGAATAAGCCGACTGAACCTCTATAGAGGAGTAAGTCACATACCTACACTGAGGCGTCCGGAGTATGATGATAAACTACATCCGCGTCTTGTGGATGACAATAAACTGCATACGGCAACAAGATCTCTGATCAGGAGGTTTTAAAGAACATGGAACTAGCTCTTAATTGCTGGTGTTCCCAGTTTCAAACTGACCTGGGTTGGTAGCACCTGTTATGGCCCAAGCTATTTGACAATAGTTAACTCCCAAACTGGGGTCGCAACACTATGAAAGTGTAAGAATAGGGTTTAATAATAGCAATACATTTTTGGAAAAGTTATTAGTTGCAATATATTTTTTGAAAAAAAAATATGACCAGCAATACATTTCTGGAAAAAAAAAATTACCAGGAACAAGGACATGTCACAGTGGATAAAGGCGTTGTTTAGATCCAGTGACAGGATCCAAAGAGTGAGATTTCAATACCCGGTTAAGGCAGTGGAGAACTTTCAGAGAGAAATTAGCAGGAGATAACTGATAACTGACATCCATCAAACATGGCACGTAGAACTAGAACTGTCTACCCCAGTGAGCGAAATAAAGGGTTCAGTTCGAAATTCCAACCACCTGAAGAAGGCCGGATTTGTGATAAATATGGCGACAAAGATGGGGACAATAGTCCGAATAATGTAAATAATGTACATAATACCTCATCTCATGTAGGCAGACTCTGAAGGAACAAAATTCTTGTCGGCATTAAATATCTATTGTGGTTAATATGCCGTAAAACAAACCAAACCAAACCAAACTAAACCAAATTGTGAATTAATTTATTTTTTTAATTTTAAGAAATCAAATCTGAGTATCAGATATGAATATACATAACAAATATGATCCCAGCATTAAATTGTATAAAGTTTAATGAAACGACTTCATCGGAGGCGATTAATCAATAGTAAAATGAAATGAAATCGACAAAAAAACCTGAGGATTTTTGTTCCTAGAACCCATTTTAGAATATTTTCCTATTTTTCTCGTATAGCTTTTATAAAAGTGTAAGAACTCTATGCAGCTGATGTTTATTGGAGGAAGTCATTTAAAAATATTTACAGAAAAGTTGGGTGTATCACTTCAAAGAATATAACAGACAGCGGAGTAAATTGAACAAATATCATGTGTGCAGAGTTCGGGGCTCGGGATACTTGAGAATGTTTTCTTTTGGTTAAATTCGTTGGCCCCGAAGTAAGAATAAATTTAATGATGGATATATGGAATGAACATAGAATCATCTTTCATTTAGAGAGAAAGACAAGATGCAAATAAAATATCTTTTTTTTTTAATTATTTATAATTATTTCTCGAATCTGTCAACACTTGATGTATTGGTCACCGATGTATTCCGACATTTTGCCGTTTGGCGAGATATTCATATGAATTTTTTTTTTCACCCAGAGAAAATCTGTTTTTTTTTTCTCTTTTTATCTGTCCGATTTTTTTTTATCATTTCGGTAGTTCTATCTATCTACGTAAATATGACTCTGTTCATATCTTTCCATTTGAGAATGCTTCATTTCTGATATTGTTATTTTTCTCAATGTTATACTGTGATAGGCGTTTGTCTGTGCGTCTGTCTGTAGGTCAAGCAGATAATATTGATTGAATTTCTTATTTAAAACACTCCT
>CAHIKZ030000209.1:1062500-1090000 GCA_903632075.3 Acanthosepion pharaonis | reverse complement strand
TGAAAACAAGTAATGTAAAACATTTCGAATAAATTAATATTTGCGCTTAATACGTTGATCACTTATTTAATACTGCATTTGAAGAGTGATATATAAAAAATGGCTTTTCGTTTTCTTTAATAAAACTAATACCAGACACCTAACTACCGCGGCCATATATATATATATATATATATATATATATATATATATATATATATATATATATATATATATATATATAAACCTGTCTTTGGTGAGTTGTTACCTTAAAAAATTGAAAACAAGTAATGAAAAACATATTTATTGTCCAAGTGTTTTTTCTTTTCCTGGGTTGAAAAAAATATAAAGAGGTTGTGCGTTTATATTTTTTATGAACGTTCCACTGTTGGCCTTCAGACCATCTTGTTGACATTTATTACAGTAATATTAGAGAAATGAACGCAGTAGTAAACTCGGCCGGTCACAAGCGGCGATGCGATCGATTCGATTTGGGTTATTAAGAACATCCAATGAGAGAAAAACAAACAAAATATCGTGTCACGCCGTGTGGATTTCTACGGCTGTTGCGAAAATCATATATCTTGAACATTAGCTGTTTTTACACTGACGTACGAACACTAACCTTTATATATACAGTACAGTACATAAGTTTGAGAAGACCACTGGTAATTTTTTTCAAGTTGGCTCTTAAAGTAGTTGTTTTGTAGTTTAAATTTTAAAAAAAAATTATAGATGGTTTAAAAAAAGAAAGTGAGACATGATTTTTTATTAAAAAGTATTATTATGACAAAAAGAGAAAAGCATTTCATGATAAAATTTGCCCTCATCAAAATATCCTCCTTTAGCCTTGATTACTACAACACAAATGTTTGGCATTCTTTATAAAAAGTTTTCTCAAATTATAGGTTTGATAATTGAGTCCATTCTTTTTTCAGCGACTCTAAGAGCTATTTTTTATTTTATTTTTTACTCTTCTGTAATTTCATGCCATTTAAATTTTTAACTCTAGTATATATATATATATATATATATATATATATATATATATATATATATATATATAATACTACACTATACTAGTATAAGTACAATCAGTGCAATACAGTTAAGATTAGATTATATTAGAAATCAATAAAATAAATTAAATTCCCCACTACAAAATAATTGCTTAGCTAATTTCCTGGTTTATTTTAGTACTATTTCTACACTTGAAAACCCGTATATTAAAAAAGTTATACATAGGGAGCACTAAAACCTCGTTTAAAGCCTGATGGTATCAACATGTACAATCCTTCAACAATCATACTTATAAAAATATTACTTTGCTGTCGAAGTACTTTTGGATTTTAAAAGAGAAAAATAAAACTCCTACAAAAACAGGAAACTGCTTAGGAAGGCTCAATCCTCTAATTCTCTATACACACCATGTTATATACGTCTCAATGAAAAATTGGAAATTATTAGATTTTAAGACGGGATTAAATTCTTATTCCAAAAGAATAAACTTACCGCTAATTGTAAACGTGGTTCGCTCTTTAGCTTGCAATATACGTAATAATATTATGAATGATAATATATTTATATTGTTAGTTAATAATATTGATATTTCTTGAAATTTAATTAATTTATTTATTCATTTGCAAACTGACCGTCGACTTTAATGATAATATAACCTTATTTACTAGCGATTTAATGTAGTCAATTTGATATTGAATATTTGCGACCGTTTATGCATTAATATTACATGGACTCAAAATCCGTTATTGTTATCTAGGCATACATGTGTGTATGTATGTGTGGTTGTTTCTATATTTCTTTACATATACGTTTATATACATTTGTACATATATTTGTCTATGTGCGTTAGTGTGTTTGGTATGTATATACGCATGTATCTATGTGGGTATATATATATATATATATATATATATATATATATATATATATATATATATAGATATATATATATAAGCAAGTGTAAATGGATATAAATCCGACAGAATGTAGAAATTTTGAAAAACAAACAAAAATCCATAAATGTAGTTAAAATGAAAGAATTGTCGACGTCAGACGTTTCGGTTTTAATAAACCATTTTCAAGACAAAAATTTCAGTTGTCTGTTTTACTCTTGGATAAGACTTGTGTTTTTATGTCCATCGTTTTCGTCATATTGAACTGAATTTGTATTTTAATGAATTTTGTCTTGAAAATGGTTTATTAAAACCGAAACGTCTGACGTCGACAATTCTTTCATTTTAACTACATTTATGGATTTTTGTTTGTTTTTCAAAATTTCTACATATATATATATATATATATATATAGCATAATGAGAAGCCACGTATTGGATTTTAAAATTAAATACACATAAATTAGGGTTGAATAGGGACTTAGGTGTTTTAAATCTTTATAAATATTTCAATAGCTAAACAAATTTCTTTAGATATAGTAAAAAATATTTTTTTAAAATATTTATGACAGTTAGATTTAAGTTAGAAATATCGGAACAGTGACGTTCCATATCACGTGACGTCCGCGTCTCGCGAAGGACGATACTTTGCCAACAAACAGTAATTTTAATTTATTTGTAACAAACAGTTATTTTATGAAAAATTGAGGACAATTTGAAATATCAAATATATATATAAATAAATAAATACTTTCATAAAATAAAACATTATAATTTTAATTTGAAACTTTTCTATATATATATATATATATATATATATATATATATATATATATATATATATATATGTGTGTGTGTGTGTGTGTGTGTGTGTGTATATTTGTGTATATATGGGTACGTGTATGTGCTTGTATATGTATTTTTATTATATATATATCGCTGTTTTATTTGTATTTTTGTGTGCATATTTTCTTTGCCCCTGTGAATTTGATCGGTCGTATTTATGTATATAAATGTATGCGCATGCATGTGTATGTATATATGTCTTTTTTGCTTTGTCTATAGCCCAATATGTGCATTTCACCTACTGTTGCGTGCATCATATATATGCATTTATATGCACTTCTTACTTTTAATTGATCTCCTTTTATCTATATGTTTGTGTATGTAAAATATTGATGGTTGGTTTGTGCAGATTTATTAGTACATTTATGTTTAAATTTTGGTTAGTCTGATCATTCGTATATTTGTACATGGTTTTGATTGCTTGTATTTGTTTTTACCCGTATATACATATGTCTGACATAATTTTGTTTTGCGGCGTTTTTTATATGCATATTTGTCTTAATTGTTTTTTTTTTCTTCTTATTTTCTTTTTATTACGTTTTGAATTTTCCATCGTTGTATTTGGGTGTTGATATCTTTGCTTATATATACGTCTTTGTTTATTATGATGAGAATGTGTTTGTTCTGTGATTTAAAAATACTCTTCCCTACTTTCCGTCTTATTTGAATTCAGACTTTCATGTATCAAATATACGTACCGATCGGAGATACTTTTTATCATCAGCGAAGAATTTCGCTAAGAACAATGAATTTGTTGCTCGGTTAACTTTAGAATTTTGGCATTTGAAAATTTTAATTTTAAATTTAACTATTAATTTAAAATTTAATTTTTATATTGATTTCAAATTTAATCTAATATTAACTTTATGGCCTTAATTGATTGTACTCATACCAGATTAAGTTGTCATTTTATTTTAAATTATCATATACTTGCATTCTGATTCGTCACCATAGGTTGCGTAACAAAGGGTTGGTTGACTTTTGAAAAATCTTAAAACCGTTTATTTTCCATTCAACATAATCACTTGACAAGACACCGGAAATGACGAAACAAAATTGCTTATATTTCATAATAATTTGAACACAAAAACGCAAATACACACACACACATATCTATCTATCTATCGATATATATATATATATATATATATATATATATATATATATATATATATATTCGTTTAATACTTTCAAATAGATTTATGAGTTCTGGTGTTGGCCCTGAAATGAGAATTGACTGTATTGCTCTTTTCGTTTGTTTTGTAGAAGAATAAACCTGTCTATGAAAAGAATGGTACATATTTTCCATTAATATGAGAGGGTGCTTTTCAAGCTTAGAATTTATCTAGATTTTGAATAATAATTTTCGAGATGAGAAAGTCCCTGGCAAATCTGCGTAATGTAAATCTATTTAGATCTAGATAGGACAATTTTCAAATAAATTGGTATCCGAGGAAAAAGGAATAAAAGAAAGCACCAAACAGGGAGAATAAAATACCCCATACGAACACGTTTGGTTATATAAAATACCCCACTACCTTAATCCTCTGCTATATATATCCAGGTAAGATTAGAACGAATAGCGTACAATTCCAACGTCTGTAACATTTATTTTGAAAGAGGGCTCAATATAAAGTAGAGCAATATTCTTTATTTTAGGATAATATATTACAAACATGTCAAAAAACGCTACAAATTGCAGTCGTGTCTTGATGCGAATCAAGTCATGTCATCAGGTGATCTTAAATGACTGGTAAATAAACGATTTATTGAAACTTAAAAGCAAAATACAACCTCTTTTTACGAGAAAAAAGAAGAAAAAGCAAAGAAAAGAGAGAGAGAATGTGGTTATAGGCCGTGCGGGCTTTACTCAGATCAACCAATCAAAATGACGTACGTTAAATTTAAAGGTAAAGGAAGAAGCAAAAATTAAGAGTCTACCTTTCCGAAATGGATCATGACCCGTAGATTTAGAATCAAAAACAGCAAGCCGATGCCAAATCTGGGCGGATGTAAATGGCTACAATATTGTATACCAGACAATGTCATTTCATTAGAGAAATACATGGTAATCTAACAAAAGCTAGACAAGCTGACATTGTCTGGCATAAAGAATAAAGGCTTCGGTAGTATATTTAGAGTGCCTCACACCAAATTCAATATCGGAACTTTTTTTTTTCTTTTCTTAGTTTTGTTTTTAACCTGAGCCGAATGTACAAAACATATTGGCAAATGTTATTAAATAGGCGCGTTTGTTGAGAGCGTATTTCCGTTGATAAACTAACAGAATCTCGAGACAGAAAACCTTCCAACACCATCAATAAACTTTTAAAAGAAGACATTTTGAAAGTTTATTTTTTTCCCAACCCAGATCTCTATCTATAAATATCTCAGGATGTTGTGTGTGTGTGTGTGTGTGTGTGTGTGTGTGTGTGTAACGAATACATTTTCGCAATTTTCGACGGATTTGCACCAAAATTTACATGCACATGCTCAAGTTAGCGGGAAGGCCAAGGCCGACTTTGCATTTCCCACTCCCATCGATAGTGGAAATAATCGATTTTTCATGCTTCTACGGCAGTTTTCATGTCGTTTGCTGCCATTTTCTACTGGCCAAAGTGAGAGAGCCTATAGCTGGCTGCCACGAATAGGCAGGAAGATTCTATTGGCCAAAACGTGAATGTTAACTAGCATGCTAGCATGCAAAAAAAAAATCGATATCTGCATTCGTCACAAGTGGGAAAAATTTTAAATCTGCATGGCATTTACTCAATTGGCTCATTCGCGCCGCTTAAACTTAACGTTGATTCTGATTCTGCAGAACTGGGTTGGGTGTGAAAAGTATTTGTTGTTAACATTTTTTTTTCATTCGGTTTTTCCAGTTACGAGTCCTTTTTTAAAGCTGATCGTTTTGTGTTCATTTTGTTTAGTTCTTTTTTCGTTACAGATTTAATGTTTAGTATAGAGCTTAGACAAAATTTCGCAGTGTAAGATAGGCAAGGAGTAAGGCATGTAGCAACATCAACACGGCGAAGGGCACTCCTTTAAAGGCAAGGACGGGCAAAAATATTTTAAGTCAAACGATAGCGATTGTATGAGTCGTACGATTTTTGAATCAAGCACGGGCAACACCGGGCTATGCAGTTAGTGTACTATAAATGTACGAAACATGTCGTTACTTATTATTTCCTGGAAATAGACCGCTTCTGTTTCAGTAATTTACTTTAAAACGGTTTTTTTTTATTTATATAATCGTAAAAATATTACAAAAAATATGGTGGTTTTCTTTGAGCAGTATCGCCTTGTTTAAATCGATTTTCAAGTATTCGTGTTTTTTCTGTCGTATGGACTTTGAATAAAAATAAATTCTTATTTCAGAGTGACACCAGTTTTTTCTTTTAAAATAATCGATGTATTTAGATGAAAAATACATCATTAGTTTCAGATAAAATCAATCAGATATTCAAATGGAACTCGTACATACGATCCATTACTAAAGAGTGTACGAAAACGGTCAGCTTCCTGTACCGTTCAAGTAAGTGACTGAATTTTCTTTAAGTCTCTACCTTTACAGAACGAAAATAGAGTGGTCCTGCTATATATGGGTAGACTCGACAGATTCCAGAATCTTTCCAGTCTTGATAAAGTCCAAAAGACTCTCCGCGTCTTTGTAAAATCCTTTTCTTAAAGATGAAACGTCGCAAGCCTCTCACTCCGCTATCGTTTTTTTTCCATGGAAAGTGTTCAGGCGAACTATTTTCTTTATTTCCAGCAGTTCTAACCTTCACGCTTATTGTAGCAAACCATCATGATTCCCCTTCATATTGCCCTGGTGGGATGGAAGTTCCACTCAAGCAGCTTATTTCCCCTAAGCACTACTTTGTGGAACCTATTTCCAGATGGATTCTTCCGCGTCACTACAATCTTAATCTGTTCATGTCTCGGGTTAACCGTGATCTTGACTACATATCCGCATAAATTGCGCCTCTTTCTCTGTAACTGCCTATCACAAAGAGATCGTTGGGTTTGTAAAATCTGAACATAGGAAGAAATACAATATTTGTTTTCTGCATGAACAATTGCAGTAATCTGTAAAATCGACTAAAATTGAAAAAAAAATGCTGGATATATCACAAAGAGATCGTTGGGTTTGTAAAATCTGAACATATGAAGAAATACAATATTTGTTTTCTGCATGAACAATTGCAGTAATCTGTAAAATCGACTAAAATTGAAAAAAAAATGCTGGATATATTATCCTATGTCAGTGTTTGGGTCATTTTTATTTTTTTCAAAATCATATTATTAGGTTGGTGCAAAAATAATGACGTAATAATGTCGTTTTTTGACGTATTTTTTAACGTCACAAAACGACATTATTACGTCATTATTTTTGCACCAACCTAATAACTTTCTGTTAATCTAATATCATAATAGATTGCCTTATAGGTGAACAACACTGCAATTTACTACGAAAACCTAGCATTAACCTGAAATTATTTACACTATTTATATTCGGACTATTGTCCTCATCGTCCTTATTGCTATCACTACCTTTAGGCCGTTGATATTCCCAGACATAAGCAGGGGAACGGGAACAGTCTACCCTCGTAGATTAAAAAAAAGATCACTTCAGAATTCTCCGTCGGAAGGCCGGGGCGCAAAATGTGATAACAACGACAAAGATGAGGACAATAGTCTGAATATAAATACTGTAGTAATAATTCCTCATACCAGAAATTCAGACAGAAAGTAATCTGATAATCCGAGTTGTGTTCTAAAACTGTCTCGCTCATGGATGACATTCATATGGGCGTATGCCTGCCGCTGAACGCGTTCAGAAATATCTAAACAGTTAGTTGTATCCAACCACTATATCAAAATGGCTTTGGAGAATATCATTAGAATCTTGTGAACTGGCGCTACAGAATCCCAAACAATGAAATCTTCCAGAATAATCAAATGACATAGAATCAAAGGAGATGAGGGAATCACTCAGCGGACAGTTGTCTATTGATGATGTGTTTAAAGATTAATGTAGCTTAGGACTAAGATAGAGGCTCAAAAACTTCTCTGATGAGCGTACACCGTCCTTAATCTAAAGCTGTAATAGCCCGTTTGGCGATTGGAGAAAACTATGATGAGAACATAGATATGGAATACTGGGATTTTACTGTTCATTTTAACGTTAGAGAATTGTAAACAAAAAACATTACATTATTTACATTATTCGGACTATTGTCCTCATCTTTGTCGCCATATTTATCAGAACGTTTCGGCCGTTGATAAAGGCGTTGGTTAGAGCCAGTGACAGGACCCAAAGAGTGTGAGTTCAATTCCCGGTTAAGGCAGTGGAGAACTTTTCAGAGTGAAACTAACAGGAGATAACTGATAACTGACATCCATGGAACATGGCACGTGGAACTAGAACAGTCTACCCCGGTGAGCGAAATAAAGGGTTCAGTTCGACATTCCAACCGCCTGAAGAAGGCCGGAGCGTACAACGGCCGAAACGTTGTGATAAATATGGCAACAAAGATGAGGACAATAGTCCGAATAATGTAAATAATGTACATAATACCTCATCTCAGAAATATAGACAAAGAAAAAACATTACCAAAAAAAATTCGAAGATAAACTAATGATATAATGACGTTCCTTACTACTTTAAACAGAAGATGAAATCTACTTAACACAAGAGGTGCGAAAAGAAAATTATAATCAATTGAAAGAAGAACGATAGCAGTAACTGAATTTATCAACTTTTCACCGGTTATTTAAAGCCATACTTTATAGATTGTAAGATTTGTTTGGAGATATTAATGTCTTATTGATACAAGTGATACTAATTAACCCATAGATGGGGAGAGACTGATTTGATTCATACCGTTCCCGCCTAAGAATATAATGAACCCGACTAGAACTGGAACTCGGCTCTCTGGTTTCCAATTCCGAGCTGTTATCCATTACACCAACAGTGCATCCAAGCTTGTAGCATCTGATATTCCCAAGCGGTCACCCATCTATGTACCGACCAGGTTTGACATTGCTTAACCTCGGTAAAACTGGATTTGAGAAACCTATTTCTTGAAGCCAGTTTTAAGAGATAGACCTTATAAATTTCAATCGACTGTTACTGTTAGTTCAATGACCGCCTGCATGTTTCCTTATAAGGAAACTGTATAAAATTAGTAAATACTAAGCGCTTCAGATACCTTGGCGTATGGATCAGTTATAGAAAATTAATTATAGAATTAAAGAAAATTGAACATAGAATCAACTGATATATATATATATATATATATATATATATATATATATATATATATATATATATATATATCATTGATATAAAGCGTGAGACAGGGTCACAAACTCACATCTATCCACCCAAATATATATATATATATATATATATATATATATATATATATATATATATAATGATAATGAAGCCACGTATACTTTCTTTATATATATATATAGAAAAGTTGCAAATTAAAAATATAATGTTTTTATGAAAGTATTTATATATATATATATATATATATATATATAATATATATATAAATATTATATATATATATATATATATATATATATAAATACTTTCATAAAAAATATTATATATATATATATATATATATATATATATATATATATATATATATATATATATATATATATATATATATAAACACACACACAAAGATCAATGGTGAAAAAAACTTGCTTTGATCTGGTGAATCCTGGGACTCTTGGCAAAAATCATCCTTCTGTGAACATTGTAGACTGGCGCTACAGAATCCCAAGGAAAGAACTCTACCAAATAACAAATAACTACACCACTTGAGGACTACCAAGAGCAGCGACAACTAAAATGGATATCACTAGTAACACGAGGAGGAAATAATGAGATAATCAAGATGTTAACATTCCACACTACTTCAGATGATTGGTCAGGAAGGAAATGCAAATCAGTAATGGAATGTATGAAAATAACTACTGGACTTAATAAGCCTGTCTTCCTGAAAAATTGTTTCAAGAGAAATATTTTATGAATTTCAGCCGAAAACAGTATTGGCTGCTTGTTCAATGAATGCCAAATATTTCCTTATAGGGAAACGGCTAATATTACTATTACTATAAAATATTTTGTAATTAAAAAGGAGCATGCATTTATTTTTTTGACTGACACTTTTATATTTATTTTAGAGAGTAGTTGGGTCACTGAAATTTCAATATATTATCTTAGTAAACTATTTTCTCTTTTAACCAGATTGGCATTTTTAGGTCGATTTTTTTTGTCAGATGTGCTACGGTGAACTATTTGAACGTTTTAAGTGTTTTTTTTTTTTTTAGCAACATACCACTTGTAATGGTCGGAATCAAGATTGCACGAAAAAATGCAAGCATTTTTAAAGTGCTTGTTTGAATGCAATATAGGTTTTCATTTTTTATTTTTCCCAAGATATCTTCATATTTGGTATAATTTTGACAGTATTGATCATATTCGCTTTCTTCAGATATATTTTTTTTCCATTTCTGTTTAAGCCAACAACGAAAAAGAGCTCGTGAACGATGAGAGAATTCATACAAAAAAACCCATAAAATATGGAGAAGAAAATTGCATTTTGCCTGGGACATATTGTCAGGAGATCGCTTATATCGGTGGCTATAATCGTTTTCACAAATACTGCCGTGTCATAAAAGCCAAGCTTTCAAATAATGACATCTATTTGAAGACAAGACTGGGAAAGTTGCTGATAAATTCACACGTCTTTTCAAGAATCTACTGATAAGTTAATATTGACGGAAGCACTGATTTCTAAAGCGCAGACGAATCACCTTCCATTCTAAGTCCCACGTAGTCAAGAGAGGGGACAAGCAAGTCCATTTCTTCACAGTCCCTCAGACAATCTGATATGAAGGGTTTAATGACATTGCACTTCGATTTCTATGATGGGGCGAGGAATCAACTGACTTGTGATAATATTTCGATTTGAAAGACATGCAGACCGTCTGATAGGAGAAACCAATCGTATTAGCTTGAGGCTTCGGAAATATGTTTGCTTCTCTACTGCTGCTGATGATGATATTTGTAACAATGATGATGGACATTGTGGTGGAATGTGAGAATAGTGGTTGTCGGCTACAAAACTTGCCTGTGCCGACGGTGGTCTGGGTAGTTTCAGAGGATGTCGAAGGACGATTATGTTGTCTAACCGTCACCATAGTTACATTAATACAATGGCCGATGGTGAGGCAGATAAGTATAATGAGTCTTTTCGGTATCGATACAATTTCTTCATGGATTCCTCATTGTCCATCCGTCGCACGTCCGCACAATTTCCCGATTCTCTTCACCTCATCACCGACCCGCATCCCGAGACTGGTGTGATTGTGCGATTCGACCGCCGGCGGTTAGTCGAACTACATTGCAAAGAGATACAGAACCTGAGACATCAGACCGGACGGCAAGAATAAGAAACAATAGGGAACTGAACCGCAGGGAAGCCTGATTGAAAAGAAACGGGATGTAATAGGTCGTGTGTAGGTGGGGGTGAAACTTTGTCCTTAGTGCTGATTGTTATCGTCAAGCTGATGTTTGGAAAATCCTCGGCGGCAACAACAAAAACAAAGAATTTTCTGGATCAGTTGTAAAAATAGTAGGAAATAGCGAAGTATGGTAATGATGATTATAATGTTAGCCGTTTCCTAATAAGAAAACATACGGATTTATTGACCAGTGCTACTGTTGGTTAAAATTTATAAAATCGTTCTATGAAAACGTTTCTTTTTCCAGGAAAATTTCTTTCTAATGTTCAATAGTTTTCTTTTATCTTGTGTTGATGGGGGTTTCCTCCCTAATCTGTGACTTGTAGTTGAGTAACATCTTATGGTCACCTGGGAAGAAACAATGCCGTTATTAATAAGAAGAGTTTAAATGAATGCATGCATGATTTCATACCCTTAGAATAATTATTTCGTAGTCAGTCTATGAACATTTCAGCCACCCTCGTAGATGAAAAGAAACAAAGCAGTTATTAATAAGAAGTAGAAATTTAATCAGTGAACAGACCTTTTCAAAAAAACGTCGACTACTCAAAATTAAATTAATGTCCAACAATATCACCTTATTTTTTTTTTAATTTTCTATTCACTGTTCATTACAATCTCGAAATATATGACGATGGGCTGAATAGAAAAAAGGCTGACTCTGATGGATTAATGCTAAAGCATTAAAATCTTGCGTGAATATATGCATTTTCATCTACGAGGGTGGCTGAAATGTTCATAGATTGACTACGAAATAATTATTCTAAGGCTATGAAATCAAGCATGCATTCATTCCAAAACTTCTTTCATTTCTTCTCATAGATCTGCATTGCTGTTATACTGTTTACTAGAGTTATGTATGACAATTATATATTCATTGTTTCATTATATATAATGGTACATGTAATATTTATTTAATTCCTTTAATTTCATTGTATCTTCAAATTATATTTCTTAACAAGAAGTAATGTTAACACGTCTGAAAATGACATTGACACGACGTAAAATATTGTTATATATATATATATATATATATATATATATATATATATATATATATATATATATATATATATATATATATATATATGGGGGCGTGAGTGTGTGCTGTTTAAATCACTGTAAGTTATGAGATTACAATATGTAAGGCAGGGAACCGGAATAAACAAGCGAGGGTATTTAATATCTATGTTTCACGATATTAAATGGTAGAGAACACTCACGTTACAGCCTTTACAGATGGATACAAGCCAAACTGACATTTTGTTAAGTGAGAGCGATTAGAAAAAGATTGACTTAACAACATCTTGGAAATGAAAGTAGGGGGGGCACACATTTTGTAAAGAAAAACCTTTTACCGTCTTGATCTTAACTGTCCTTGAACAACAAACCTCGTTACAACAAATGCCAGCTGAGTTTATCTCTCTCTCTCTCACAATTTTCTCTCTCCTTTTCTTCATCTCTCTCTCCCTCTACATATATATATATATATATATATATATATATATATATATATATATATATATATGTATGTATGTATGTATGTATGTATGTATACACACACACACAAATATGCGGTTGTTCTTTTCCGTAATATAGAATTACTACGTAGGCTGTTAATCGAATAACGGATATACACACACAAATACATAGTCACAGAATTATATATATATATATATATATATATATATATATATATATATATATATATATATATATATATGTATATATATATATATATATATATATAAATATATATATATATATATATATAAATATATATATATATATATACATATATATATATATATATATATATATAAGCATATGTATATGTATATATAATATATATATATATATATATATATATATATATACATATACATTCATGTATATGTATCTATATGTATCTCTCTCTATATATATACGTGTGTGCGTGCGTGTGAACATGTACTACAAATGTTTCTTGGCAAACGGTTTATAATTAATGAATATTTAATTATAAACGAGAAATATGATCGAAATTACTGATATTTCAAGTATACAAGTGATCCTTGGAACATTTTAAGTGACACCAACGAACAACTAATTTGATCACACTCTGAAATATTTAATCAAATATTACTTATCTTAAGGGAAGTTTTCAGCGTATATACCCACACTCCTGCCTACATACTTCCCTATATATATATATATATATATATATATATATGAGTATCATTATCTCATTATTATATATACATGTCTTAAATATATATTAATGAATTTTGAATTGCATGTAGGGGAAATGATAAGGATATAGTCACTATCTATCAATTTATTTAATCTTTATATAGATAAATAAAGATAATGATATATAATCTTTTATATCTGAAGAAATATATTGTGGGTAAAAGCTTATGACAAAATGAAAAAAGAAGTTTTTGTGTGAAACGTTTCGACCTTTAAAAGTTGATAGGATTAAATTTCTTACAATGTTGTGGCTGCACACGAGCTCCAATGAAGGTTATGGTTACCAACATCATTTGCACATGTTTAGTCGCATCAGCGGGAAAAAAATTAGTTCGATGAAGTCCTAATGACTTAGTCATATATATATATATGTGTGTGTGTGTGTGCGCGTGTGTGTTTGAGAGAAAGAGTTTAAGAGTGAGAAAGTGTTTGTCTGTGTGTGTATTATATTATATATATATATATATATATATATATATATATATATATATATATAAAGGTGTACGACAAATGATTAAGTATACTTGCCTGATTGACAGTATTTGCCACGAGAGGAATTTTGAAGTGCATATCCGGTAAAGGTCAAGGATATAATCTTTATCTATCTATCTATCTATTCATATCGGCTTGCTCACAGATGGAAGTTAAATCTATCTATCTATCTATCTATCTATCTATTCATATCGGCTTGCTCACAGATGGAACGTAAATCTATCTATCTATCTATCTATCTATCTATCTATTTCTTTAGCTACCTCTCTAATGTCTCTCGTCCACTCTCAGTCTCTCTCTTTCACTGTCCCTCGAGATATATATATATATATATATATATAAAGGAAAAATTACCTGAGACAACGCATTACATCCGCGGAGGTAAATGCGATTTTTTATCTTTTTTTGTTTTGGAACAAATATTTATATTCAAGTAGAAAGATTTTATCATATTTTCGAAATATCTTCATACAGGTACCTTTCATTAGGTTGCCTGAAAAATGTCTACCAGCACACACACACACACACACACATATATATATATATATATATATATATATATATATATATATATATATTCCAGTATCATTTTCAAACATATTCAAGATGATCTTCGCCCTCTTTATCATTTTAACTCTCTGTCCTGGAGTAACAAGTTGACTCAGATGTTTCCCGTTCGATTTCATTTTCAAGTCCTATGGATTGTGAATTGTGTTGGATCTTTTCAAATTGATCTCTTTAGCTCTAAGTTGTAATGAGGATCCCTCTTCCAGTCGAGACCTCCTGATACAGTTTTTTTCTCTCTACTATTTCCTCCTTTTTAAACTTATTCATCGTTGATTGACCTTGAATGGACTTTGAAGATGGATGCCAGAATTTGAATGTCGGAGCCAAAGTCCTGAATGATATTTTTCCTCTCACCCTTGCTCATTCGGGAAGCGGGGCTGACACAAAACGATTTTAACCTGTTTTCTTTCAATCTAAATAATTCAATGTGTTTTTCCAAATTTCTTACGACAAAATGTGTCAAGATGGCTAAATGTTTATCTGAAAGCCTGGAAAAAATCAATTAATTTCGTAGAGCTTTTGCTATTAAACATTTTGTGTTATGAACAGTTATGCTGTTACACGATTTTGACAAATTTTGCTGTTACACCCAGCATATATATATATATATATATATATATATATATATATATATATGTGTGTGTGTGTGTGTGTGTGTGTGTGTGTGTGTGTGCATATTATTAGAGAAAGAGTCCTTCTTGCAGTATCTAATTATGGCCTATGTATGAATGTCAAACAAAAGAATGATAATAATAAAAAAAAAACATAAAGATTATTAACAACGATAATATTTCTTGTACGTCATTCGAAGAAAAAGAAGACTCATGAAATCGAACATTTGAGACATGTTGAAATCGACTCAGAAGGTATTTTTTGATGTCCGAAGATGGCGACTTTTAATATTTTTCACATCCTGCTTCTTTTTTGACTGCGAGCTTCATATTTAATTATTATTGATTCCGCCGTGTGGTGATGACCATATTTCAATTTCCTTCCCACAGATGGGAAGGCGAATATGTATATATATTCTGTTTATGCTTTATTTTTTTATAGATAAAAGTATTTAGGTAACTTCTCTGTTTATAATAAACAGTATTAACTATATTTACCGGCCTGAATGTCTGAGAAATTTCAAAGAAAATATGCGTCCTCCGATAGAAATTGAACCTGTATCCTGGTTAGTAAATTTAAATGACTGTTTTTAAACATGGGTAATTTTTTGTAAAATGGTTTGTAAAAAGAGTAGTTTGACTTTGCTAACCAGACACTTCTTTGTAGCTAAATGACATACCCTGTCAGGCCAAATTACCGTTTCGTTTAGGGAAATAGGCATACAGGTTTCTACGAAATTTCTTGGACAAATAGGACGACAAATTTAGTTAATACTGTTTTTTATAAAGAGAGCATTTACTTTAATCTATAAATATAGTGTATAAACAGAAAATATATTAAAATGACTTTTGGACCATTTATTTATATATATATATATATATATATATATATATATATATATATATATATATATATATATATATATATCGTCATAGGCATGCAGATAATATTTCGTGCTCGTCGGGACCTTATACATCGACTCGATGGGAGAGTCCATCATATGTATATATATATATATATATATATATATATATATATATATATATATATATATATTAGTTTATGCAAAACTAGGTAATCCGTATGCGTAGACCCAAGGAGGATGATATTCGGAGAGTTCAATGTAAAATTCAGATCCGAGAGCTCAATGTAAATTCAGACTCAAATTAAAATTTAAATTTAAATGTAAATTCAATAAATTGCTTTTCATTTTTCATTTCAACCTTTGGAAGTAAAGTCTGATGATCCAGAGTCCTTTTAAAAGGGCTGTGCTGAAATAATTTATTACATGGAACCTTAAAGTGGTCTGTTTTTATTCAAACAAATATATATATATATATATATATATATATATATATATATATATATATATATGGAAGAAAATGATATGTATGTATTCCAGAACAATAAAAAATGGGGGAAAATTGTGTGACGTATTTCATTGGATTGAAGTGATATTTACGTTGATATAAGCACGCATACGCATGAAGGAAAGGATACATTGACATTTTGACTTATTTTTGGTATGTGTTTAGATATATCATCTGGGCAATTTCACTTAGCGACTTTTTATTTTTTTATCATCAATATCATATTGTTATCAATTTTGTTAGGAAGTATACAAACTTGTTGGAACAGCAGATTTATTAAGAAATGCGAAATGAAAGAAGACGGATGTAAGTTTACTTTGAATGATCTCTCAATTAAATTACTTTCGTCTTATTAAATGACTTTCTTTTTTAATTACAGTTACATTTTTAATATAAATTATGGAGTCTGTACGGTGAGAATCTGATGAACTGTTTGCATTGTTTTGTAAAAGTTCCTTTTTTATGTTCATATAATATTTTATTTCACTTTTTTCGATATTTCCGCTAGGTGCTTTTTTGTGGCAACTATTACAGGTGAATTTCTCCTTTCAGTTTTAGCTCATTATTAAAAAGTTAAAATGAATTAATTAATTATAAAATACATCTTTTACGTTTCACATACACACACAAACTCAAGCACAACTATATATATAGAGAGAAAAATAAATAAAGAAAGAAAAAACAAAGAAAAAAGAAAGAAAGAAAGAAAGAAAGAAAAAGAAAGAAAAGAAATAAAGAAAGAGAGGCTGGAGTCTAATCAAAAATAAAAAAGAATTATTTATGCAAAAAAATATATTTTAGCACACCTTTCTGTCTTTGCAAATTCACTTAATTTGATCGAAAATTATAAGCGATAATTTCAGATCCAGTACTATGTAAATGTCAAGCTTGTGGGGCATTTTGTCTTGGCTTTGTGAATAAAGAATTGAGGAGTCATTCTCCCGAATGAAATAAGGGCCTAGGAGTTCCCTCAGATATTAGCTTGTAAAGTTTAAACGTTATATACTCCTGAGAGACATGAAATTTAAACCAATGTCTCAGTAGCCATGACTCCCAGAAGATTGATAAATTGAAGCAAGCTCTCGATGTCGTAATTTTTCTGTCGGAGTTTCCTTTTGCTATTCATATTATCAGTTTCCCTTTAGAGGTCTTGCATCCCCTACGAATCCTTGTTCTTTACATTTTTTATTTAAGTTCATGCGATGCGTGTTTTTATTTTTATTTTTATTTTTATTTTTATTTAACAGCAGAGATCTCAAGAGCTCTAGAGGACAATTGTAAATGATTGTCGAGGCTTGATGTAACGTGTGGGGATATAGGGGGTGGTTTCACATCCTTTTCCGATACGTTGATAGTCGATGTAGCCTAACACGGTATGGGAAAATTCGTGCGCGGCAGCTGCACGAGCAGAACAGGTAAACGGAAGTGGAATCGATTTGATGTTCCTTCTCCAAAGAAGATTTGTTGTGTGTCGTGCGTATGGGTGTATTTATATATCGGTGAGTGCCATCTGCACTGCGTTTATACTAAGCAAGAAAATTTAAAAAAAAATGAAAAGAAATAAAAACAACAAAAATAGATAGCTTAGCAAGCATCGAGATAGATAGGTCGATACATTGGAAAACTCGCTTTCAGTTGGAAGTTATTTCTGTTTTTGTTTTACAACAACGTTTCGGCTGCAGGCCTTCCGGTCTTTCCCGGTGACATTGTATTCAGGAGAAGACAATCGAAAGAACAAACAGGCGCAGATGATGGAGAGAATAACAGGGAGTCTACGTACAAATCGAGCATTAATCTGACACAAACCAATATACAAGCTAACCTTTTACAATAAACGAGATATTAGGGGTGCGTAAAAATTCCCAACGCCATCTTTTGAAATTCATGGACTGAATAAACAGGGGAAAATTATATTTAAAAAAAAAAAGTGAAAATGCTGGATATATTTTCACACACCCAACAAATAGAAACATAGAAGTTAAAGTCATTTGTTAAATACGTATTAATATTAGATAGACAGTGTGGAGATTTTAACTGTTGTTTAGATGAGAAAGGCGCAGTGTACTTACTTTAAGTTGTTTAAATACTTACTAAACAAAATCTCGTTATTATCTTTACTGGCCTTTTATAATAGGTGGTCACGTGATAGGATTACCGTATGATTCCCTGAAGTTGTATAAAAAGACAGGAAATCTGTTTCTCTTTTGTTCAAATTATCTTCCATTTTACCAAATCACCAGACGGTTATACAACTTAAGGTGGGTGATATTTTTTCCCTCGAACTGACAAGTCTCTGTCCGTCTGGGTGATCGATAGCATTTTCTGGACAATAGACAGATAGACCACGATAGATAGATAGATAGATAGATAGATAGATAGATAGATAGATAGATTATGAACAGACTGAGATAGATAGATAGATAGATAGATAGATAGATAGATAGATAGATAGATAGATAGATAGATAGATTATGAACAGACTGAGATCGATAGATAGATTATGAACAGACTTAGATAGATAGATAGATAGATAGATAGATAGATAGATCATGAACAGACTGAGATAGATAGATAGATAGATAGATTATGAACAGACTGAGATAGATAGATAGATAGATTTTATAGACTGAATAGATAGATAGATAGATTATGAACAGACTGAGATAGATAGATAGATAGATAGATAGATAGATAGATAGATAGATAGATAGATAGAAAGAAAGACACGGACTGATGTAAGTAGGTAGGTTTTGTTGGATTTGTTTTGATGTACGGCATATCAACCTCAGGGGTTATTTAATTTATAAAATTTTTACCATAGATTTGTATGAATAGAATTTCTATTTTTCTGTAAGATATCAGTTTGTAGATCAGGTTTCATTAACATATTTTTTGCAAAGAGGGCTTTTTTTTGTCGAGAGTCTTGTTTCATTGATGTATTCTTTTCAGATATACAGTTTTATAGAGAAATTGATTTTATTGAAATTCTCATTTAATTTATATTTTTTGGGCAGAGGCCCACCGTTTTAAGAAATTATATCATGTCATCTACTTTTTTCCTTTCTAGAAGATCTCATGTTGTTTATATCATTTTTATCCCGAGAGTACAAGGTCTGAACATTCGGTTCATATATGTTTAATAGTGTATGCCGTTTCACATCCATGGCATACAGGTTGTTCTCCGTTGTTTAACGAGTAAGCGTGGATTATTCTCGTGTGGACAATTTGTAAGCAGGCTAGTACTACTTCTTCCTTTCAAGATTTTCAGAAAACCGACTTCCATTCTCCTTTTTTTAACTGAATTGCAAAGAGTTTATTGCGTGGGTTATCGGCCTTTTGTATATATTTGTTAATGATCTTTTCAAAGTCGATATATGGGATTTGGGTCGTTGAATCTGTATCCATACTGAAAGCTGATTTGACTGCTAGGTTTGCTTTATTGTAAGCTTCCACTCCGATGTTTCTTGGAATCTAACATTGTTTGCAAGTAGTGCTCACTTTGCCTAGTAGTTTGATAATGAGTGGTTTGTTGGTTTTATTTTTCAAAGCCATTAGGACGGATAAGTCAGTCCGAAAAAAATTAAGAAATCATTTCGCTTGCTCTGTGTAATTATATTGAGAGCTAGCTCTATTGCGTAAGCCTCCGCGGTGAAAATAGAACTTCACTTTGGGAGGCGCTTTCTTTTGGTAATATTTTTGGTTCACTGACTGAGATAGTCGGGAACTCATTCCAAAAACTGGGCAGAGTAATGTGAGACAGGGGGATTTCTTTGGTAACGAAGAAAAGAGCTGCTACGTTAAATCTGTTCTTCTTTACGGCAGCGAATGTTGGACGATTTCCTCAAAGGCAACATAGATGTGACTCTACAGAAGGATGCTAAGGATATCATGAACCGAGCGTGTGGGCAACGATGAGGACTTAGAAAGGATGCAAACAAGGAGGAGGCTTATACTTAACATGAGGAAGAAGCAGCTGAAGTTGCTGGGACACATAATGAGGAAGGACGGCATGGAGAATATGATACTCACCTGTCGAGGGAAAGAGAGACAAGAGAAAGCAACGCATGACAAACCTAGCGGCTTTAAGCAAGTGGATGACAGAACGTGGTCTGAGGTAGGTGGCGGAGCGAAAGAGCTGCAAGTGATAGATGGAGGTGGAGAGATATGATCGCCTACGTCCTGAAAGGACACTGTACATAAAAAGAAGCCGTACATCTTGTCTTGTTCTCACACTTTCACCTGTCTGTACAGATGAATGTATGTTTAGGGTACTTTTCCATTATGCCCTGAAACTTGTCCTTGGTGCGTTATTTTCTTTAAGGAGTTTATTTAATTCAAGCAAGTCTTCGTGTTGCTTGATTGCCTGTTGTGGTAGGATCCACCTAATTTGCATAGTGGAGTACCGACCATATAAATATGGTTGGTACCGGGAAGAGAGAGAGGAATCAAGAGATTCACTCTCAGTCGAACTCTCTGCATTTTACAGTGAGGGACCCGGACGAGGCTTTGCCGAGAGGCAGGGTTTCGTCCGGGGTGGTAGACAGTCCTTGAACCCGTCTAGGCGGGTTCAGAAAGGCCATATCTTTGGCCGAGCCTACGGGCTCGGAGATAAACACTTTAAACCGGCCTTGTGCCACATTTTATCCTCGTGGTTGGATAGATAAATACAGGAATCAAGAGATTCAACCAGAGACTCTGCCCGACTGCGACTCAGTCAACACATTCTCCAGGAACGGACTTACCAGGAATATACAAAAGACTATATGTAAATATTGTGTTAAACTTTCTTGTTTCAATACATTTTGTTCGAAGTACATTTTGTGTTGCATTATTATTCCATGCATTAGTCAAGTTTCAACAGATATCGAGCACTTTATCCCCTAAATATAACACACTTTAAAACTATAGTTCTCCATATATAAAGTTCATTTGTATATATATAAGTGAACATAGAAGTTAACACTCAGAGGCAATAGGATGTTTCATGCTAGACGCAATCGTCAGGCCGCTAGCAGGAAACAGTCTGTCGCCTCTGAGTTTTGACTTCAATGTTCACGTTAATATCTACATACGGTCTATCTCTGATATTGTTGTGGTAGGATCCACCTAATTTGCATAGTAGAGTACCGACCATATAAATATGGTTGGTACCGGGAAGAGAGGGAGGAATCAAGAGACTCAATCCAGAGACTCTGTCCGACTGCGACTCAGTCAACACATTCTCCAGGAACGGTCTTACCAGGAATATACAAAAGACTATATGTAAATATTTTGTACACTTTCTTGTTTCAATACGTTTTGTTCTAAGTACATTTTGTGTTGCATTATTATTCTATGCATTAGTCAAGTTTCAACATTGCCCATGGTGGAATATTGACTGCAGTCGATCCTGGTATGTTTGAGGGTGAGGTCCCTAACTCTTCAACAATGGATTTCATTCTGTGTCCATAGGATTGTATTTTATTGTCTTTTTCTTTTTTTTAATAGATCACAGTAGTTATTACTATAAGCTGAGCTAGTTGGGCATGATTTTATTTTGAAATAGTACCGTCGTGCCAGTTTAGTGCGTCTTAAATGTGGAGGTATTCCATTAGCTTCTTTGTATAAGATATCAACCGGTGATTTTCTAAAAGCCCCAGGTACTGGTCTGAGACTTTCATGATAGGTTTCGTTGAATATTTTTATGTATGATTTTCTGACTGCCCCCACATATGAAACTAGCGGAATCCATCTTTGAGCGAAGTCTTGAGCTGGATAATTTAATTAATGTTTGTCGATCAGTTATTCTTCTGTGTGGTCTGAATCCATTTGGCCATATTCTCCACATGTTAGTTGACCTCTGCAGCTATCCCTGTGATACCCAAACATTTGGCATTTGAAGAAACTTGGTGAAGCAGGAATATATTGTTCCACTGCTCCAATGTTGTATCCAACTTTTATTTTGTTCAGGGATTGTGACAAAGTGTGAAAAAATAAGGATATACGTTATCCTTTACATTTTATTTTGATTTTACGGTAATCACTGACCCCTTGGCTCCCTAAGGCAGATGTGATTTCTTCAGATGTGGCCAGAGACATCTTTCTGCTTCAAATGTTTCCCTTCGAAGTGTTCAGTCCTTCATGGGAGAAAGGTTTTTATTTTGATGTTATGGAAAGTTTTCTTCTTGATTAAATTTTCAGCGTGTTTTCTATTTTTTACTCCTACTAACAAACTACCATTTATAAATTTCTTAACTGTTTTGGGTAACTCCTGATGAATAACCCTTTTTCAGTCAAGAAAAGGGAAATTTTGCTAGAGGAATTTCATATAGAGACGGGAACACAAGAAAATTTGAAAATTCAGTAATTAATTTTTTCCAGAATCAGATTCAGTACCTTTTTATTTTTATTTTTTTTATTTTGGTTATTAATAATTTTTCATGTAGAAAAAATTAACTACGTGTGTTTCCCACTCACCTCGGAGACCGGCTTTTGGACGTGGCAAGAGAGAACCCCAGAGCGGTCAGGGCTACACAAACCAGTGTACTTGCATTCGAGAGAGAGACTACCCAAATCTTAAGTGTACAAACTGGTATGTTTACAACGATGTCTAAGGCTACATCCCTTCAAACCAACTGACCTTCACTCATCGGCTTCTAACGTCTATAAATTGGATAGAGATGGTATTTATTCCCGGTGTATATTTGAGGTATTTTATTTAGTTATAAAGAACTCTATAAATTGGTATAATTATATTCACTATGACTTTGCATAACGAGCCAATTGAACGGATCCGGTCTCTCCGATCGCCTGTCTAGTCCAAGTAAATGACAAAGTGATGTGTTGGGAATCAGAAGTATCTAACCCTGACTCCTGAAGCTCTCAACCACCAGGATCCCGTGGGTTGCCTCCCACGGCAAACAGATGGTTTCCCTGGGAACCCACCTCTTAAGCCCTCAGCAGAGAGCTAAGAACACCCTCCGTCTTAGTTCTCTGCAGAGGTGCATTCAGCGTATTCTGAAGCCCTAGCCGACAGGTCGTAGATTGGTAGGTAGTTACGAGCAGACTCATATAGATCGGTAGGTACGAACAGGCTGATACAGGTAAGGAGTTAGATAGGGGCGAACAGTATGATATAGATAAGTATGTAGGTACATACCTATATACGCACAACATTATATAGATAGGTAGTTAGGTAGATATAGGAAGGTAGGTATGTAGATACAATTAGGTTAATTAAAGACATTTTTATGTTTAACGTTCTTTTTTATAGATACAAGTATTTAAGTAAATGCTCTGTTTATAATAAACAGTATTAAATAACATTTACCGGCCTGAATGTCCGAGAAATTTTCATAGAAAATATTCGTTCTTTGACAGGATTCGAACCTGCATCCTATACGGAACCGTCATTTATGCTGACGTGCCTTACCGATCGGCCACAAAGAAGCGTTCGGTAGACAAGGTCGAATTTACTGCTTATAAACTTCAATCTTCCATGAATCTCGTACATTCATAACTGCTCTGGCGTATCGAATGTAAACAAATGACGTCATATATTAAGAAATGTCCATTTCTTAATATAATTAGGTTAATATAAATAGGTAGGTAGGTAGGGAGATAGATACGAACAGGGCCGAGAAAGTTCGATACATAGATATTAGGTATAATAATAGGAAGAAAAAAAGATAATATATCGGCAGATTTGACGATGTTAGACATATATGCCTTTAAAATACTAGATAGATTACAATTACATTATACAGAGAAATATAGATCACTAAATAAATGTATAGAAAAATATTAATGAAAATAGATTGACAGATCTTAACGTAAGTCAATGAATATATAGATAAAAACATCGGATTAGATAAACAGAGAGATATGGACAAAAGCAGACAGTTTAATATTATCTATGTTATGTGTATTTAGACAGCAGATATTTTTAAGATAATTTTTTATACATTTAAGAATGTGGGCTCTTGAATTATAATTTTTATTTATTGATGGTTGTTTTAGTTGTATGATTATTGCTTTAAGTATCATATGTTTGTTTTCTTTATTTGATTTTGTTTATAGGTTGGTATTGTTTGTAACTCACTGTCTAATGATCCTTATGGTGATTATTAATGTAGTCTCTGATGATATTGTGGTCCGATAGATGAGTTTCCCTAAAAGTGAGGTCGTGATATATCCTATGTAAGGCGTTTTGTGTTTTTACTTTTTTAGTTGTAGGAGTATTGTTTCAAGGATCATTTGGTGAGTCTTGTAAGCTTTTCCGTCGTCTGGACGCTAATAATATTATGGTATTGACTTTTAGAGGTGCCAGAGCAAAACGGTGACAATTTTTTGTTTAAATAAGGTCAATTATTTTATGAACTTGAAGGTTAGTGGACAAATTCACGGAAGTGAATATGTTATCCTGTAATTTGTGGGAGAGAAGAATTTGTAGAAAAATCGTTAGTAGAGCTGAAGCTATGTTTGGTAGGTATATACGGAATGGTTAACTATTTTAAAGTTTTTCATAATTGATATATAGGTGTAGAGATTTGTAATAATATAGGACAGAGAATATTGCCTAATTTATGAAATTTAAATTCCCGTATAAATAAGCAGGATGATATTTGCCGGGGATTATCATGACGTTTTAACGATCTGTTTTGGACCTTGTCAACAGCTATTCTCTGATTTGCTTTCTAGTTGAAATCTTACCATTGTCAGTCTTTCAAAAGTTCTGATTTCGAATATTTTTGCTCTATTTCCCGGGCAAAACGTGGACGGGCATTCTTCTATGTGTCATGACCATTCAAAACGTTGACGATCATGGCTCTCCAAAACTTCAAGTCATTTGTAGCTCTTAGCAAATATCTTTATGTGATCACTCTTGAACCCTGTTCTGTCATCCATTTAATCAAGCTAGTTAGGTGGCTTATGCGCTGTTTTCGTCTGTCTTTGCATATTGCTGTCGTGTGAATGTCGAATTTTTCAGGCCCTCTTTCTTCAATACGTGTTTGAGAAATTTCAACCCTCTTTCTAATGTTAAGCGTCCGTTTTGTTTCTTTTTGCTCTAAAACTACGTCTTTGCTCACAGAGTATCCTTCTATAAACTACATTTCTGTTACATCAAGTCTCTTCGTCATTTGTGAAGCGATTGTGTAACATCCACTGACATATGGGACGGCTGATATAAAATAACATTTCGGTAATCTTTTCTTTGTTTTTAACGAAATTTTCCTGTTTTTTAATACTTTGCTTAGCTTAATTACGATCTTCAAAAATATAAATGCGGCGTCAGCCGCCATTTCTGTTTGCTAGAAACTTGTTTTTCTTATTGTTCTCTTTGATCTTTACTCTCTCAATAACATGCTGCTTTGTTCTATTGTCTTGTTTAGAGTAACATGATTTAAAAAAATAAACACGTTTACATATAAAGAGACTCAGCTAGCTAGCTAACTAGTTAGGTAGATATATAGATTCATACAAAGAGACTGAAGTAGATATTAAACAAATATAATTATAATATTACCAGTGATTGAAAATATCAATTAATGACTAAAGGTACTATCATGATTTAGTAGAAAACATATTTTTATTTGAATTGGGTTTTTGTGTGCCGAATGCCCACTACAGTTTCAACAAGGAAGTACCTTTATATTTCGGTTTAGTTTAGTTTGGCTTGTTTTACGGCATATCAACCTCAGTGGTTTATTTAAAGCCGACAATTTTTATTTTATTTCTGGTGATATTTTTTCTTCAAAAATATATAGATGGTAATATCTTTTTTTTTTTCCAAAAATGTATTGCTGGTAATATTTTTTTTAAAATTATTCCTGGTAATATTTTTTTAAAAAATGTATTGCTGGTAATAAGTTTTTTTTTTTAAAAAAAAAATATTGCTAGTAATATCTTTTTTTTCACCAAAATATATTTCTTGCGATATTTTTTTTTTCGAAACTTTATTACTGGTAATAATTATTTTACAAGGTATTTCTGGTATTAAAACCTATTTTTACAAATTCATAATGTTTTAACCGCATTGGGGGTTAACTATTTACCCAGAATTGGGACCCTAACAGGTGCTACCATTCCGGGTCAGGTTGAACCTGGAAACACCAGCAATTAAGAGGTGGTTCCACGCTCCTCAAAACCTGCTGATCACAGGCTTTGCTGCCGGACGCAGTTTATCGTCTTATCCAGGACGTTGATGTAGTTTATCATCATACTCAGGACGGCATTTATATTTCAATACGATACTTATTGGATATACGAGTTGGGCACCTCGGCGTGGTGAAATGGTTAGCAAGTTTGGCGACTGAAAAGTGAGTTCGATCCTTACTAGGTGCCCCATTCTTTCGGCCTTGTGTTACATTTAAGCTACGCTTAGAAAATAACAATATTACATATACGAGGTTTGAAATAAAAAAAAAATATCGCAACAGGCACTATAAAAAAGAAAACTACAATACATATCAATTCAGCATTTAAATCTTCGAAGTAGCCCCTATCTGAAACCACACACTTTAAGCAGCATCGTTTCTACTGATGGTAGAATTCCCCGGATTTCTTTTTTGGGATAACCAGCAGCTACTTCATCGTAATTTCTTGTGTTTCCTCGGCATTTTGATATCTTGTTCCTTTTAAGTGGGACTTGATTTTTGAAAGTCGTGTGGAGTGAGATCAGGGAAATATAGTGGTTGTCGGACCTGAGGAATGTAAGGGCAAAACCTGTTGCACAATCTGCGCTGAATAGGTATGTTCTTTGGGGTTTCCATTTCACAGACGAATGCCATTCTGTCTTTTTTTCCGACTAAGAGTATACCGCAAACGTCACGGTAGTATTCTTTATTTACTGTCTGTCCATGTGAAGCATACTCATGAGAAATAATGACCCTGTTGTCAAAGAAAACTGTTCACATGTCTTCACATTACTTCAATTCATTCGGGTGTTCTTC
>CAHIKZ030000209.1:1040000-1055000 GCA_903632075.3 Acanthosepion pharaonis | reverse complement strand
CGCCACAAAAAACTGTTCAAAAAGCCCTTTTTTCGGCCATAATCCCCTGGTTTTTCATCCAATCGTTTCCAAATTTACAATGGAAATTGCATAACACAGAAATCGTCATACGTGAAAGTTTGGTTTAGATTATTTCAGGTAAGTGGACGAAAACTGCGACAAACTAGGTCACAAATCGTTTTTTGCCATTTAGCCAATATTGTTTATAGGATTCCATCCTTAATTGTCATTCATTAAGCGTTAAAAGGGAAAAATTCCCGAAGAACCGCTTATTAACCCCAGCTTTATAGTAATCGTGTGACGAAGGAGGGGGCGTTTATGTGTTTGCACTTGCAGTTTAATCAAGCTCTGACGCTTCTTCCCTGTTTTCGTTTGATTATTTGATAGTATTTGTAAGTTATTACGGCCATAGGAAATTTACTGAATATCTAAAACATTGAAACAATTTAACACCGGACAATGACCACACAAGAAGTTTACATCGATGGAATTCTTTTATTAAGAACAATCAAAAAATTGCGACGGACATACCGTAAAAAAGATGAGGGAATAGCACGGATGATGCATGCAGGTAGATGTTTCTAGACTGGTGATGCGGGTATACAGATGGCGCAGTCATGTATACCCGGGCAACGCCGGGTACCTCAGCTAGTTTAATATAATACATAAATATCTGTCAGTTGTGGCATATATCATTTTGTTCTTACCGGTTCATTCGAAAATATTTTCTCACGACTAAACTCATTCTTTGTGTATTTTTTGTTTTTAATTAACATTTCTCCCAATCCAGTCTGTCCAATTCATTGACTCGCATTTATATGTAAGAAAAAGTAGAATTCTGTTTTGTCAAGAATTAATATCAAACAAAAACAAAGTCTATGGTAACAATGGAATATATAATTCGTGGCTTCGTATATCTACTGAGGTTTTGAAACTCATCTCACGCGAATAAGCTGCCATATTCTATTCACTTAGCCTGATTCTGTAGACAGTTATGTAAGATTTTGATCTGTTAAAAAGTGTCCGTTGACACAATTCAATTTTGTTCATATCTATATTCATGTTAGCAATAAATAAATTACACCGTTAAACCCATTAATTTTCATTGGGAGTCTACATTTTTACAGTGTTGTTCAACCTGTACAAGGCCTAAGAGCCACTCGATGTAGAAAGTTACAGTGTAAGAAGCTAGTATATGGGGATATGTTGGAAATAAAACGAGCTGTTGATTCTAGACATGAACAGGTCAAGTTTCTAGTGATCGGGAATGCATCCACACAGGAGTCGGTTCAACAAAGCAGCAGTTCTTAGGATGAAGTTGCTCGATTGGAACTTAAATCTCACCAATGACTGTGAACTTCAAGGTGAGCAGTATAGATAGTTTAACTGTGAGGGTAAGAACTGGTGGAACCAAGGAATATAGTTCATTTGAAGATTTTCCCTGGAAATAGGGATAGATTAGCGAGAGAATTCCGACGTTTTGTCTATGGGGAAATGGGTTGTAGGGTAGAAAATAATTATTGTTCGCTGTGAAATTCACGTTATTACGTTCAACATTTTGACCGCAGTCACTAATCATCATTTTCATCCGGTATCTGTTGGCTTTAAAAATTTGGCAAGTTCTGTGAACATAGATTAATATATTCCTCATCTTAACTCTTTTATAAGAAGTTTGCAACCGCTTTGTTTTCCTATTGGCATTGATGGGACTTACGTCCGTGCATTAGCTGCAAATAATACATTTAACAACGATGCCCCATTCAACCGTTTCTATATTTTGTTCTTTTTCTTCATCGATTTCGCTATGTTTTCTTTTTTCTTGTTTTTCTTATTGATTTCTAAAAGGCAGATAATGATCTACTTCGATAGGGGAATTATATTATTAAGGCTTCAAAACGGTCCGGCTAATTATTTACCTATTCCTTTTTTTTATAACTTTTTTTATTTTTTTAACAGACAATGAATCCACTTCTTTTTTGGTTCGTATATTTACACCGTGCCTTCAAGAATAAACCCGTTCTTGCAGAGGGTCAGACATAATCACTTCGTACCGTACAAATCCTTTTGGAAAAGATTCTTTTGATAATAGATTAGCGAAGAAAATAAAATTATCATCAATGATTTTCACATACCCTCTGAAAAAATAGAATTAGTGAGTCTAACACGAATAAGTATTTTCGATCTTTTTTTTTTCTTGCTTTGTCAATTTGGAGAAGATCACACGATAAAAAACAAAAAATCTAAAGACCTAACAGCATATCCTCAATATATTAATCTACTTTGTTAACACGCTTGCACAAAATGTCAAAGGCTTTACACATTCAAAGAAGTAAAATCAAGATAAAATGGTAATGGTAAAATAAGCCGTTTCTTTATAAGGAAACAGTCAGTTTGAAATTGATCAAATATTTTTTCTTAAAACATTTTTTTAGAAAAAATAGTTTTCTCAAATCGAGTAGTTGTTATCCCTCTTTCCAAATATTAATGGGATTTCCTTCCTAATCATTTGCTTGAAGTAGTGTGGAAGGTCAACATTTTCATTATGTAATTATTAACTCTTCTCAAGTCAAGTAGCTGTTATCGCTCTTTCCAGTATTGGTGGAGGTTTCCTTTCTAACCTTTTATATGTAGTGTAGAATATCGACATCATGATTATTTCATTATTTTCTTCTTCTTCTTCTTCTTCTTCTAAGAAGAACAAGAACAAGATCAAGACAAATATGACGAAGAAGAAAAAAAAAGAAAAGAAAAAGGAACTTGTTAGCAACAGTCTCCTTGCAGTTGCTATTCTCCTGGAAATCACCTACTTACTCATATTGTATTTGGACGAAATAAAATTTGCACGCATTTTCACACAAAAACATGAAAAGTCAGATACAAGATTGACACTAACGTAATATCAGTCACGGTTAGAGATTTCCACCGTTGACAGTGTTGAGCTCAGAGGTGAACATTTGGGGGCCTGAGATATGGTTTCGTAAAACAGTTGAACAAAGAGATATGTAAACAATCACTCCGGTGGGGGATTTGGGCAGAATCTCACCAGACATCAGAGAACGAAAATATATATTTCAGTGGGAACGCATCATAGACTAGTACCCCACAAAGACAGGGGTGTGTCTTCTCGTCGTATTTGTTTAACCTTTACTGTGGGAAAACTAGAATTCATATCAGGTTTCTCGAGTGAAATCGTAGTGATGCAAGCGAAACCGGAGACGTTGCCGAGAGAATCGAAAAAAAATTCTTTCTTCGTAAAGGACCGTCCGGAGATACGGTAAAGGTAACAGCAAAGCCCTGCAGCTTGGTGTCTTGTGCGCTTTCGGAGGCCCTGGAAAATGCGGGTCCGATTTTCCCAGCTCACGAATTCCATTGATCCACCATTAGCGACATGTCTTGAAACTGTGCAACCTCTCATTGAGTAACGAAAGATGTATTGGAATTAATTAAAATATAATGTTAAATATAAGATTGCCAAGTCTCGTGTTATTCATTAGACCGCACATATGATCATTAGTTGGCGCCCGGTTTAATTATATGAACATGTTCTGGCCATTGTACTTTTGCTTTATACCAATTGAATCTCTAGCGTTGGAGATTGATTGAAACCGTGTATAACATTGCCATATGGAAAATTAAGATACAAGATTTCTTACCCAAATTTTCAACATGCAAAAATGAGTTGTTCCAAACTGAAACTGGCATTAGTTTTACAAATATGCAGGATGTCCATAAATTCTCTTTACAATTTAAAAAAAAATATTGCAAATGCAAATGAACATAAAAATAAGTAAAAATTGATAAAAAATGAGGAGTAGATATTTTGGTTTTTGAATTATGTTAATACACCCCGTCTGCAGTCGCTCTCTCACAGAATCACCGTCGCCTCTCTCTGTCTTTTTTACAAATACCTTCATGGTAATTGCTCCGATGAGCTGCTTTCGCTGGTTCCCAGACTTTGCGAATTCAAGCGTCCTACGAGGCTGGCATCTGGCTCTCACACTTTCACTGTTGAAACTGTTAAATGTAGCCGCCTCTTCTACTCCAATAGCTTCATATCTCGCACCTCTCGCCTGTGGAACTCTCTCCCCATTTCTTGTTTCCCTGAAAGCTATAATCTCCAACTATTCAAATGTAATGTCAATCGACATCTCCAGTTGCCTTGATCTATCAACTATCCTTCTCCTCATCCTTTCCTCTATCACTCCTATCTGCTCTCGCTCCAAATGATCTATAACCCCTTGCGTGATAGTGGCTTCCCGCCTTGCTAGGGGCGAAATGCTTAAAAAAAATATGGGCACCATTAGTAGTACGAAGCTAATCAAGACGATACTCGATTTGTTGCCATATTCGCTAGATTATAATCTCATCAACGATTTTTGATTTAGATTGATGTCCTGTATATTTGTTCCATACACTATATTTTTACCATAGCCCTATAGAAAGAAGTCCAGGTTAGTGATATCTGGTGAACGAGTTGTCCAGGGATTTGGGCCATGCCTTCTAATCCACTGATCAGGAAATATTAAGGGTTTCTTTTAACAGAATCACTTTCATTAACAGGATACCTGAAATGCACAAATGCAATGTGACTAAAAACTTTGTTAGCTACTGAGTACATACAATAAATCTGATTAAGCTATCTAATCGATTGCCTTTGTATTATATATTTTTTAAATAGTAAAGAGACTTACTGGAGACTCTGTATATTATTTACCTCTTATTTACATGCTCTTGAAATTTTAAGCGTCTTTCTACAATATAACATACGTTTGATTGTTCATGAAAACAACTGCATGTCGTTCACGTGAAAATATTAAACAGGGTATTAAACGATCAAAATTTATTGGTATTTCCTCTTTTTTCTTGACTGATATCGTTTTCTACGGTTTATCAACACTTTTCAGGTTATTGGAAACCAGAAATATTTTTGGACGGCAATAATGATTTAGTGACACAATTCTTAACCCATACCTGGGGGAGAAGTGTTGGTTTCATAACTTTCCGAAAGTTATTTACGCATAAGTGAATATAGCGAACCCAACTGGAACTCGAACTCCGCTCTCTGATTAACAATTCCAAGTCGTTATCCATTACACTAACCACACATCCAAGGTTAAAGAGCCTAGTATTCACAAGCGGTCACCCATCAAGATACAGACCAGGTTCGACGTTGCTTAACTTTGGTGATTGTACTTTTTGTTGTATCCTAAAAGAGGTTATAAACAAACAAAGCTGGTACACGAGTGAAGGAACTGCAACACGCACATAGATGAAAGAAGAGAGTTTTATTGTGATAGAGAATACACTACGGAAAGACAGGGAATCGGGTGGTAGGCTAGTAATTCCCGAAGCAAGGATATCTACCAACTACCCCACGCCGTCAGATGCGGCACAAAGCCGAATTTAACGTAGGGTATACGAGCCCGTAGGCTCGGCCAAAAATTTCCCCTATAAAACGGGGTCGCATAGCTGTTTTCCCTTCGACATAGTCTGGAGGCAGAGAGTTTGACCAGCACAGCTGCAGACGAATCTCCAACTAATTCCCGAAGGAAAGTTATTTACCTAACCATCCCGCGAGGCAGGATGTGGCATAAGGCCATTTTAATGCGAGGCAAAACCAGTCCGTAGACTAAGGCAAAATTTCGTCGTTGACCCCATAAAAAACGGGATCGGGTAGCTGTCTATCAGCCCAGACGAGACCCTGCACTTTGGCATAGCCTCGTCTGGGTTCCTCCCTCCCGAAGGCACCGAGTTCGAACAGCACGGCTGGAGACGAATCTCTAACTAATTCCCCAAATACCCCCCCAGGTATATCCTGTGCTCACTATATATATATATATATATATATATATATATATATATATATATATATATACAGCTACTGATATAGTCAGCTTACATAGGTGATAGGGAGTGTGGGACATTCCATTGCAACACTTTTCAACATTATATGTCCTTAAGCCAGATATTATTTTTGCTTATAAAAATCTCAATACAGCAGAAAGACTTCATAGTCAATATGTCATGCCACAAGTTTGGGCGTTTCCAATCAGTAAATGTCATCAATTTCGCAAATATGTATAATTTAACTCCCTTGCTTAATGTCTTTAAGTGTTTTTTTGTTTTTTGTTTTTTTTTTACAAAATAATACCTACTTTCTACTTTTCCTGAAGTTGGTTGCATGTCATTCCCGTGAAACAATGCAATGTGTTAAGCATTTAAATGGAGATGTATGGCTTCTGACAGTGACTCTCATTATTTTATCATGAAGAATTTCCGTACAGGGAAAGTGACTATTATTTTTCTTCAAATCTCCTAGCTTCAGAATATTGGATTATATTCCCAAAACAGCGTTCAGACAGAATTACATATGCGTTCATTAGAATATTCTTTGGCCTTCAACAACGACATTGCCGACGATATCAGATAACTAGGCATTTATGCTGATGATCCAACTGCTTACTCCTTTTTTGGTATTAAGTGCTTTATATCTGACAATGTAAAACTGGCAGCTACTCTTGAAAATGATCCCCAGTCAGTTGTTAACTGAGGCAAGGAATGGCTTTTAAATTTCAACGCATCTAAAACAAAACTGCTATCATTTAATTACTATAGAAAATCTTTTCTGCCATTCCTGAATATAACTAATGTTAATCTCGCGGATAGTATTTATTTGAGCCTTCCTGGGCTCACGTTATATCCTGACATGAAGAAAAATTATTTATGATTACTGCTTGGAAATTTAGTTCACTGTTCCATGCCAGCCAATACTCATCAGAAATCCATCAAGCATATTTATAAATCTACCATTCCTCCTTGCTTTGAATGTTGCCCTCATCTGTTCATTATCTATCTATCTATCTATCTATCTATATATATATATATATATATATATATATATATATATATATATATATAAGTTTATTATCTATCACATTTTAATCAATCACTACGCCTCATGGACAGCTGGATACTTATCTACTTAATTCATCTATCACAGTTTGTTCCTTATTTGTGTGTTTATCTATCTATCTATCTATCTATCTATCTATCTATCCTGCTTATCCTTTCTCGTCTTTCTATATTTGTCTATATGTCTGTTTGTATTTTTCATCTATCTATCTATCTATCTATCTATTTCAGTTTGTGTATTATCTATCACATCTTAATCACTACGCCTCATAGACGAATGGACACATCTATTTATCCATCTATCTATCTCAGTTTGTTCCTTATTTGTGTGTCTCTCTACTTATCTTTCACAGTCTATTCCTTATCTATCTATCTATCTATCTATCTATCTATCTATCTATCTTAGTCTGATGCTCCTGCTATATATCTCGAGATTCTCAACAAAATCCAAAGAAGGGTCTGTGATGTAATCGGTCCAGACCTGACATCTTGACTTCAGTCACTCACCAACCGTCACAACATGGCCTCCCTCTGGCTTTTCTATAAATATTTTCACGGTAATTTTTCTAATGACCGCATGGATTTAAGCGTTTTTATTAGATTGACAACTAAGGCTTATCGTTTTACTGTTGTAATAGATGTCACCGCTATATTTATTCTAGTAGTTTCTTTTCTCGTAATCCACGCCTGTGTAATTCACATCCGGTTTCTTGCTTCCCTTATGAGCTTGGAAAAGGTAAATACAACGTCAGTCACCATCTTCTGCTTTCCGATATGCTGTAATTTTTTTTTATTGTCATTTCCCCTCGCTAAAGCTTTCTTATTCTATTTCATCCCCAGTAACGCCTTGTATCTTAGTGGTGTTATAGCTTTGCGTGGGGTGAAATGATTAAAAAAAAAAGAAAGAAGAAAAACTAGCAGTTTTCTCACCACGCGCAAAAATCCATCAACTCTTTTCATAACGCTTGGCGCTATGCGAGAACCCCATCAAGTTATATACACGGTTGATCGCTTTTTCTTTTCTCTGCCCTTTGAAGTGTCCATTTTATGCCGACGATTTAAATTATTTTCCAGCCATCTCACTTTAGTACGGGAAATCGAGAATACAGCATGCTGAGCTGTAGCAGTAAAGTCTAGGTTGGGGTGCTGAATATTGTCATCTGTTGCGAGCCGTTGCCAAGTGACATAAAGGAATAAATTACCGATCCTAGAGACTTTACCGAAGTGCTAATTATAGGCCAAAGTAATTCATGGGGCCAACACGTAGGGGGACGAGCTAATTCCAGTTCGAATACTGAACGTTACTTCCGGGAAGGAAATGAACGCTATCCATCTGACAGATCCAAATAAATAATAATATGGATGCCAACTGTGATATAACACACACACACACACACACACAGATATATATTGTGTAAATTTGAGGTGTTTACGGTGGAAGAGCGCTCAATAAGGCGAATAGGGTGTTTGGATATATAAACAGTGTCGACATATAAATCAAAACCGCCTATTGATCTGAAGTTTCACATCTTAAACAAGCATTACGACTCATGGACGTATAGGCACTTATGAATTTATCCATCTACCTCAGTTCCTTCCTTATTTGTGTGTCTATCTACCTATCTTTCACAGCTTGTTCCTTTACTATCTATCTATCTATCTCAAACTTCATTATCTATCTATCTATCTCAGCCTTTTCATATCTATCTCAAACTTCATTATCTATCTATCTATCAATCTCAGCCTTTTCATATCTATCTATCTCAAACTTCATTATCTATCTTATCTATCTATCTATCTATCTCAGCCTTTTCATATCTATCTATCTATCTATCGCATTCTTTTCCTTATCAATCTATCTATCTCATTCTTTTCCTTATATATCTATCTATCTATCCAACTCATTCTTTTCCTTATCTATCTCTCTATCCATCTCATTCTTTTCCTTATCTATCTATCTATCCATCTATCTATCTATCTATCTATCTATCCCAGTCTGTTCATCCTACATCCGAAAAAATTGTTAAATGAAGCAATGGCAGAGCATCGGCATTAATAATGCCGGACGTTTGAAAACAGCGCGCAACAAACTGTCAATTGTGGTCAATCATCTGACTGCCAGAATGAATATATATATATATATATGATGTCCAACAAAGAGAATGATCTAATTATTTACAAAGATACATATATCTCTATACTATGTATATATGTATCTATTACATGTATACATCGATATATATATATATATATATATATATATATATATATATATATATATATATGTATGTATGTATAACGTATACTACAGGGAAAGTGTTTAGGACCAAACATCATTTCTTTACAAAAAAAAAAAAAAAACACCACTAATATGAGATAGAGTGAAACCTCGGTTCACGAATTATTTTGTTCCTGACGGCCGTTCGTAACCCGAAATATTCGTAAACCGAAACGATTTTTCCAATAGGAATCAATGTAGAGAAAAAAATATCACAGTACAATAAAATTGGAAAAAGTGCCCGACATAACACACGAATGTATAAAACACACCGGTCGATTCAGAAATTATTCCGTTCAGGTTAACTCGGTTCGGCAATGTTGTTCGAGAACCGAAATTATGTTCGATAACCGAAGCATTTTCATCTCAAATTTTCTGTTCGATAACCGATTGATCGACATGTGAGACGTTCGAGAGTCGAGGATGCACTGTATTTTTGCATTCATTTCGAGTGAAAGATAAATTTTCAGTAACTATAGTATATGTGCATTTATTTTAACAAAAAATGCCACATACCTATAAAACAATATCATACAACGGCATTATATTTTATTTGGAACAATGAAGCCATCACATGCCTTAATTACTGCTTTACAATTTCTTTGTATTCTTTCCAACAGTTTTTTTTATAAGAAATCCAGCTAAACTTCCTAAACATTCTTCAAGCACTTAAAACCTCACCCACTCTTCGTGTATTCTTTACAAATCGTCTATCAATTCATCCCGTACTTATTGAATGGGAGAAAGGTTAAAAGATTGACGAGGTCAAGTCATAATTTTCAAAATGATGATCTTTTTTTGACTCGGGTAATTTTGACATAATTCTGAAGTGTTTTGGTTCGTTTTGTTGAAAGCTGTTTTTTTTTTGTTTTGTTTTCAATTATACAAAACCAGATGGTATAGATAGTCATTACTAGAATCGAATAATATTGTTCTTTTTTAATTATACCTACGGGAGAATGATTTAATATCCACAACGCCAAAGACTCTAATGTAGATATGGCGAAAACTGTAATCAAACTCTCTTGAGTCGGATATTAGAATTGATATGGTAAAATAATTCAATTTGATTTATGGTTTGCAACTTATCCTCTGAGATCCAAAGGCATTACTCCTCATATTCTCTTTCCATCATTCAATCTGAGGAAGCCAAATCTATCTATCTATATATATATATATCCCTATCTATATATATATATATATATATATCCATCTATCTATATATATACATCCATCTATCTATCCATTATATATATATATATATATATATATATATATATATATATATATATATATATATATATATATATATCATCCCATATATATATATATATATATATCCATATATATATATCCATCCATCATCTAAATATATATATACATCTATCTATCCAATATATATATCCATCTCTATCTATCTATCCAATATATATATATATATATCCATCTATCTATCCATCCATATATATATATATATATATCCATCTATCTATCTATCTATATATCCATATATATATATATATTCTATCTATCTATCTATATATCCATATATATATATATATATATATATATATATATATAGAGAGAGAGAGAAGAGAGAGAGCCCTCCTCATCCACAGACAGACGCTCTATCACAGTGTGGTTAGACATCCGATCGCTTCAGGCCCGAAGTGAAGCCCGATCGATTTGCTATCAATCGGAGATTCTAAACAATCGACTCTTGGCAGAGAGAAAGTGAATTTTTTCGTATTTATTTTTATATAATTACACCAGTCAGTTAGAGAACTCAATCGCTAGTAAAGTCTTGCATTAACAGCAGTCATAGTGACCGTTTACAAATTCGTTCCTATGTGTGTGTGTGTGTGTGTGCGCGCGCGCGCGCTGGTGAAGGCGAGTTCTTTCAAAATACACATCTTTTCCACCCACGTAAATTTTATAGTCGGACTGGCATCTGTAAAACCCATTGTTATATTTTAAAAAATTGCTGACGCAAACTTCACCCCGAAAAAAAAAAAAAAAAAAAAAAAACCATTATTTTTAGAATCCAGTAACATGGTTCGGCTTTAGATGATCCACATAGGATAAGCCGTAAAACCAAACCAACCATTTAAACAAATCAATAACTAAAAATACCGAATAATATGTGACATAATAGACATATCTATACGCATGAAGTTGCAGTATAAATTGCCTTTATTAAGTAAAGTTAAACTTTATTGACCAGTATATTTGGCATGTAGTTCCAGTATCTACCAACATTTTCCAGCTAACTTCAAAATTCCATGTTTTCCAATTTTCATTTTCATCAACAACGATTCTTGTTCCATTTACAGTTTTCCTCTGTAAATTTTTTTCATTAAGAGGACCATTTTTATATAAGGGTTCAAAGATTATACAAAGCAACTATAGCTGTGTAACAGAGAATCAGGAGAAACGTCCCAATTAGTCTTGGCAAAGGAAGACACAACCTCAAGTCTCCCTGATAGAGTATTCCCCCAGTTTCGAAATGCGGATTTTCTTCGACGATTGCAAACTTTTATTCAGTGGCTTGCTTCTACATAAAGAGCTTATGGTGGAGTATTTCTTTTGAATCCTACCGTACACACAACACTTCTTCGTATGAAAAATTTAATTTTCTCATGTATTTTTCTATGGCAGAGGATTCTTTATCCTTTCATGTTGATGTAGAGAGTTCAATTTAAATATTTTCAAAACATTTCCAAGCAATTTTGAAACAATAGATTATCTATAAATAGATATGTGTAGGTATATGCAAATTATTTGGCATTCGTCACTATCAATTTAAAATTTAAAAAAAACGTGACAGAATATAAATTAAAAGAATTTCTCCATCTGAAAAATTTATTTTTATAATACATTTTTCTCAGTAAATCTATTCATCCAAATTTTATAACTGAGCAAGACGTCGCTTCCTGAACTTTCCTCCATATTTGAGAAATATCTTGAGGGATTTCCGCTTTTTTATCCATCTTTAATGTTTCTTCTCATGGGATCCCAATGTGCGATTATTTAAGTTCCTAAGAGAGGAAAGACATTAGGTTTATGAACTCTGTTCATTAAATAAATTTTTAAAAAATCCTCCGCTGATGTTTCAACGAAGTTCAACGATATGATGATATTTGAGAAGGATAATTGACTCTAAATAAAAAATAAAAAAAATGTTGCCCATATGTTTACGCACGAAAATCCTCGTAATTAACATGCTAGATATAATGTAGTTATTCTCATATTTCTTTAGAAATCAGCGAATAAAGAAAAGAAAAATAAGCCTCTAAATACCAAATATAATTCAACTATAACATTACTGTCTGAAGATTTTCAAATGACGAAAGTAAAATGATCAGGTTATTGTGGAACACAGTTTCAATATATATATATATATATAGCTGTTCACTTGTATTCTAGGATACCCGTCTACTAGGGCGGCTAGACAATCCCTATCACGGACGCTTTCTCAGCGTTTATTCAACACCCACAGAGCCCACCTGTGGTTCATACTGCAACTTTGCTGAGCAGACTTTAGTTACAGTTTCTGGTAAAGACCATGTTATCTAGCGTGATCAACAATTTGAGCAAGGCACAGCTATTGACGGCACCAACACAAATTCCGTCTAATTCAAACCTATAACCAATTTTACTCACAGGGATTGGGTCAACCCATGGTTGGTTTTTCAGGCAATTTCCAAAAGTGCCGCTCGATGGGATTTACCGCCCCGCCGTCCGATAATATCAGGAAGCCTCCTTCCTGACAAATCGACCATGGTGAGATTCGAACCCGGGACCCATAGTCAGAATGCGAACGTTCTAACCATTCTAACACTCGGCCACATGCCCATCTCTTTCAATATGCAATTAATGTATATACGCGGTGTTTACTCGGTGTTTACTCATTCTCCCACGAGAATGAGATATGACGCAAGGTCGGATTAATGTGGGAAGCCGAGCGCGTGCACCCGGGCAGGGTAAAAAATTCCCCTCAGTCCCTGCAACCGTCGGTGGCGCTGGCCTCGGTGCGAGCACCGATCCCTCTTGTGCAATGGGAGGGTTCGGCCTCGGGCAGCTTTTCCCCAGGGCTGGGCACCTCTTCAGCATAATTTTCCTCAGTTGCCCCTCTGTCCTTTGACAGAGAAGCCCCTGAGCGCACTCTGTCCAAGGACAGAGACGTAACTGAGAGATGATAAATAATAAATACCTCCATATGCAATTAACGTATATACAGTAATACCTTGAGATCTGAGCGTCCCGACATACATTTTTTTTGTCATACGAGCCGGAGTTTGCCTAATTTTTTACCTTGAGGTACGAGTTTGAATTTTGAGATACACGTGTTAACCTCTGCTCTGTAAGAATCTCTGTTGTGCTGTGTCTTTTTGTCGTTATTTTACAAAATCACTTTGATGAGACCATGTGTCCGAAGAAAATGAGTCTAAAGAGCAGTAGGGAATTTTTAGGGGCCGCGAACGGATCGGAAATATTTCCATTAATGTCAATGGGGAAAATGATTTGGGAGACGAATCTTTTAAATTACGAGCTCGGTTTTCAAACGAATTAATCTCGTATTTCAAGGCATTACTTAAAGTAAAAATGAAATTAACATTAAATTAACATTTATTGTTTATAAATTTCTCTATCAATAAATAATTAAGATATAGTTTTTCGTTATACAATATATATGTAATATATATATATATATATATATATATATATATATATAGTTTATGAAAAACTAGGTAATCCATAATTAGACCCCAAAATCCAGAAAACTCAATGTAAATCCAGAGCAAATAATTTAAATAAAACAGACCACTTTAAGGTTCCATGTAATAAATTATTTCACCACAGCCCTTTTAAAGGCCTGCGGATCATCAGACTTTACTTCCAAATATATATATATATATATATTTAATGATAAACAGACAACTTTAAGGTACCATTACAATAATTTATTTCACCAATCATAAGGTAACACTTCCAACAATGAAATGAGAGGAGAAATAGGATTAGAAATTGATTGGTAGTGTAATATTTGTAATTAAACAGGGAGGGTGAAAGTGGCAGTTAAATAGACAATACAGAGTATAGGGAGGGTTAAATTTATATCTCTCTTAAATAAGCTTCATATTGAGGTAGGAGGAGTGACCTAAACTTGACCTATTTATATGGTTAAAAAAAAACAAAAAAAACGTAAGTGATATGTAGGAATAGTGAGGAAAGAAAATAAAATAAAAGGAAAAAAGAGAAAAAAAGTGGAAATATATATATATATATATATATATTCTATCAAAATTTGGAAAATAAATGTTAGTGAAAATAATTTGTCTTTTACATACTAATCTAACAAATAAAATAAAACTTGCAAGTATTTTACTTTAATATGCTCTATTTTTATGACTTAAGGGTTTCAAGTCCAGTTAGGATTTTATACGCAAATAAATATTTCTTTCCACTTTCTCTCACAGATCGGATATGACAAGCCTTTCACTGAGTTATCGCTACTTCCGTGGAAAGTGTAAGGATGAAACGATTTCCTTGATTCCGCCATTTAGAACGCTTACGGCTATGAACCGCCATCTTACTCAACATTGTATCAAACAATCCTCGTTCACTCTGTATTCCTTTGGTGAGAAGTAAGATCAACCCGATCAGCTTCTTCTCGCGAAACACTGTTCCATGGGACCGACCCCTCAACAGGATGTTTTCCCGATCACTACAAACATAATCTATCCAATCTAGTGCTAACCATTATCTATCCGAATAAGATATCTTTCTTACTCTAATCATCAACTTCG
>CAHIKZ030000209.1:992500-1032500 GCA_903632075.3 Acanthosepion pharaonis | reverse complement strand
TCTTCAGGGCATTTATTTCGTTCAGCGGCGGGCATGAAATTGGAGAACGTTGTTTTGCGTTACGGAGGATGCGATCTCGTGTTGGTTAAATCTGTTTCGTTAACTGAACGTGGGCGACAATCCCCTACGCTTCTTGCGTTCAGCTTTATCATAATTGACATATTGTTTCACTGAGCAATGATCTAGTTTAATTATTTTTGCTATTTCAAGTCGAGTTTTATCATTTGAGAGTAATTTTGATATTTTGGCTTAGTAAGTATCTTCCCACGAGCCATTATTTTAAAATTTATGATTTTTGCAAACACGTTTGATTCAATTGAAATATATAGCAATCCTGAAATAAATAATATGGAAATTTTCGTTAATAAATCTTTAGGTCACATTGGACATCTCATTTTAAATAAAATACGTTTATTCTAATGTTTACAAAAGCCATTACCTTGGTTTAAATTTGTATATTCTACAAATGGTATAGGTGCAAATACTTTAGAGTCACTATATATATATATATATATATATATATATATATGCAAGAAAGGCAAACAAATTACATTGAAAGCGAGATACGAAGAAGTATTGATAACTAGCTTAAAAGCCGCCCTATCGGGTGGTATTTAAGCTAGCTCCTGCGGAGTGCTCTTGATTGGGTCTCCCGGTTGCTCAGGTGTTTGAGAGTCCCTAAGTCATTGCTTATTCTCAGCATTAAACACTCTTTTAGCTGTCGTTTGATCTGGGTTTTCATTTGCACGGGACTTTCTTTGCCTTGCTACAGCTTTGGCTCTTTTGATTGCAATCTGGTCCTCTGTTGCTGGAGATTTCTTTTTGCAAGACATATTGCTGCCCTATGCGATAGGCAACAATAAACTATAGAAGAACTCAAAATTGATCGCTGTATTTAAGTATTGCATTAATATTTAAGCTTATGATTTAAATGTTCAACGATAATTCATCTGTCGCCACTTAATTTAAAGATAATTTTACGTACGTATGTCCTTATTTTCCGTACCAGCAATTAAGTTTATTTCATGGGTGACTATTGTTGGATTTTGCAATTAATTTCGATTACTCCCAAATTTATTTCCAAGTTATAAAAATTGTTATTGCACAAAAAACCCGTCGCAAAAAAAGATAACGTAAAAAAATCGGCGAAAATATCGCAGTAAGGAAAACTTGGGAATCCCAAATTTCAGGATAGGGGGTTCGGAGCAGTCCGGTATGTTTTTATTTTCTCACCGAGTCAGCCTGATTCCAAAATGATATGATATGTTGGGATACGGCCTCTAGGAGTAAAATTGAAAAAGTGTGACTCACTGACATTCGCATTTATTTATATTGGTAATTGACCATTTGAGACAATTTAAATATTTGATGCAAGAGACTTAGGATTCACTGCTGCGAAAATATAATATAAATAGTATCAAATTCAGTTTCCAAGCATTAGCTGTTGCTATGATGCGATATAAAATGGCTGCAACATAAATTTTGTGGTCACTGTTTTATTTTCTTTGGATTTAAGAGAATGTCGAATGAAGAGATATGTAACCGGCAGGTGAAAATTTCTTACGAAAATTTAGTAAAATCCGTCACAATTACTGGTTATTTAGAGGGGGAACCAAAGCATGACTTCTATCCTCTAAGACTTGTTTGCAGCCTCGTGTATAGCTCTGATCACAATATGCTTCTGTCCGCCTACACACTCCAATGTCTGCAAGTGTGCCACACGAAAACCCCTGCAGCAATGTTCAGGACGAAGTCAATCAGGCTTCGATAGACTCAACGCGCCCGAATAGAAAGAAAGAATACTTACAAACATGGCTGGCTCGCGGTAAAATCAGTGCCTCTCGGGTAGTCCTTTCAGCGTTCGTTACCGGCTTTGTTAGCAACGCCTCCTTACAGAACCGACGAATACAATATTCAACGCCTCTTGCCCGGAGGCTAAGTGCATCTTTAATGTTCTGCTGAAAATATGTTAGCCTGCTTTTGAAAAGCAAAAGGAAATAACCACAACGAAGCTTCGTTATGGCATATCCAAATACAATTGAAAAAGATTACATCTCAATTTGAGGGAAGTTTTTACATTAATATTCTTTTCGCCGATGAGAAACGTTACAAAACCTGTGGTTTGAGTGTGATGCAAGAGATGAGCGTTGCATTAATTCCAAAAAAGGTAATAAGAAGCACGATATGAAGAAGAACATTAAAGTTAATCGATTCATCTGGTAGAGAGAAAGTTGTAAAAGAAACAATGAAAACAAAGGGAGGTAATATAAAGAAAGAAAATAAAAAATACTAAACGGAAATTACATAATTTAAGCGAAATTTAATTTAAGTGAGCAAAATAAAGGGTTCAGTTCGAAATTCCAACCACCTGAAGAAGGCCTGAGCGTAAAACGGCCAAAACGTTGTGACAAATATGGCGACAAAGATGAGGACAATAGTCCGAATAATGTAAATGTACATAATACCTCATCTCAGAAATATAGACAGACTCTAAATAATTTAAGTTTTATTATTAGATGAAGTATTGCCAGCTATAATTAATATTTAACTATTCTTCCATTTATTTTAATTGTTTCTGGTTTTCCATTGCCACAGATCTAAACCTTAGGAAGCAAATAATGATATACCGTATTTCCTTGCTGATATGACTATCCGAGACATGAGACGCGTCCAATATTTTGAAAGAAGAAATCGAAAAGAAAAAATTATTTGTTCTTCATAGCGCGACCAACCATCACCCACTGAATAACATATCTAAGCATAAAAACCTGAGTAATTGTTCACGTTATTTACATTATGCGGACTGTTATCCTCATATTCAATGTTATATTTACAACGTTTCGGCCGTTGTACATTCCGGTCTTCTTCGTTGTTTAGATTCAATGATTGGACCCAAAGTGTTGTGAGTTCAATACCAAATGAACCAAAACCCGGAGAGTTGAGTTAAAGTTAAATAACTGAGACATCCGGAAGAGGCGGGGCACGTGGAACTAGAACAATCTACCCCGGAAGACGAAATAGAGGGTTCGAATCGAAATTCCAATCACCTGAAAAAGGCCCGAGCGTACAACGTCCGAGATGTTGTGAATATTGCAATTAGGATGAGGATAATAGTCCGAATAATGTAAATAATGAAAGTACCTCATCTCAGAGATATAGACAGAGGCGGAATAATTGGTACAAATTACTCGCAGACAGAGAAATACCAAATTTATAACTATTTACAATGTAATAATTAGAAGAGAAGTTTGAGTGAATAATTCCAAGGAAACCTAACAAAATTGAAGCCGTTAATCGTCACTAACCGTGACGAATTTATTATAAATTAGGTACATGTAATTTTGAATACGGTATAAAGTTAAGTTTTATTTATGTGTAGATTTACTCCTACCTCAGTAGAAAATGCGACAGATCTGACAAAGTAAACTTGATACCTTCTCTTGAAAAGTACCTCCAATCAATGTTTAACTGGGGCAAGAAATCGCTCTTAAATTTAAATTTAAAGGAAAACTGTTTTCATTTAACCACCTTCAACATGGCTGACATTAGACTTCAGGAGAACAATACACTCCGCCTTCTTGGTTTCATGTTTTCCACTGAATGAAGTGATGCGACTTCATAGAATCGATAGCTGCATCTATTGCGACACAATGTCACTAGATGAACCAGAAACTTCCGAACAGGGAGAATGAAATCTGTGCCGTGCCAGAAACCTTTTCTTGTCAGAAAACATCTTGCACATTTACAAATGTACCATTCGTCCGTGCATTTAATACTTTCGCCATATCTGGTCTGGTTTTCCTACTGTACATCTCGAGATTGTTAACAAAATCCAAATAAGAGTCTGTAACGTAATCGATCCTGACCAGCTATCTTCAGTCGGCTTGGCGTGGCTAACTTCTGTAATTTAGAAAAAATATTTTCATGAGAACTGCTTTGATGAGCTTTTTTCCCCTGCTGCTCTGACTGTATGAATTTAAGCATGCTACTAGATTGGCATCGAGATCTCATTCATTTACTCTTGAAATAGTTAAATTCAATCGCCATTTCCACTCCAACAGTTTCTTTTCTACCAATGAAAATCCCTTCCGTTTACTTGCTTCTCTGATAACTATAGTTTTCAAAATTTTAAATGCAACATCAACCGCCATCTTATGTCTTCTTGAACCCGTTCATCTTTTGTCCTTGTCTCAATCAATCCTATACTCAGCTTTCTCTTTCATTTTTACTCCCTGAAACATCCTGCGTATTATTGGCATTCCCAGCTTACTTGACGTAAAATGATTAAAAAAGAAAGAAAAAAAAAGATTAAGAAAGCGGTTTAAGAGATAAGGAAGAAAAGAAGGGAGGTGTTACTTAAGCGAATGTTACTGTAACAGGATTTTCGTTTCCTGTCAATGCCCCCAGTGTTCTAACAGCATATATCGCTTTTCTCAAAACACATTTTTATTTGGAAACACTGAGTTTATTTTACTTTCAAGGGTTCAGAATCGGATATAAGTCGGAAGCTGATGCCCAACCTCAGACACCAAACGTATATCACCCGACGTTCGATTTATAGGACACAGGGTGGTTTTGGGAAATATTTATAGGACAAAATGCGTCTTATAACAAGCTGAATACTGCTTTAACGAATGTTCTTATTAGATGAAACATTATCATCCATCATTTGACAATAATTTACTTCCTCATTATAATAACTCATTTTTCAACACAGCAACTCGAACGGTGATTCCACAAGCCTTTACTGTCCTGGGTATGACGATAAACTACATCCGCCACTAGAGTAAGACGTTAAACTACGTCCAACAGCAAGACCTCTGATCTGGAGGCTTTGAAAAGCGTGGAACCACCTCTTAATTGAGGATGTTCCCAGGTTCACACTGACTCGGGGTGGTAGCACTTGTTAGGGTTCCGGCTATGGGTAAATAGTTAACCCCGAAACTGAGGTGAAAAACATTTTGAAAGTGTAAAAATAGGTTTTAATACCAGAAATATTCTGTAAAAAAATATTACGAGAAATAAATTTATGAAGAAAAAAAATATTACCAGCAATACATTTTTGAAAATAATATTACCAGCTATACAATTTTGAGGAAAAAAATTACCTGAAATCGATTTTTGACAAAACAAATATATTACCAGGAAAAAAAAAAGTTGTCGGCATTAAATGACCCATTGAGTTTGATATGCCGTAAACCAAACCAAACCAAACCACAAACCTTTAATAAACAAATAATATTATTACGATATTCTTATTAGTTGAAACATTGTAAGCAATCATTCATTTTAGCCTTATATTCCATTTATCTTAATTATAACTGGTTTTCTATAGCAGCAGCTTGTACCGTCATTCTATAAATCCTTAGTAAACAAATATCAATATAATCTGGATATTTTATTAGTTGAAACATTTTCACGCACAATTACTAGAATTTCATTCATCTGAATTATCATTGGTTTTTCTCAGAACAACACAAACCGTCATTCTACAGGCATTTTGTATATTTATATCTGGCCCCTCGTATTATAGGATACCCGTCTACTAGAGCTGCTCGCCAGTCCCTATTGCATAAGTTTGCTCAGGCACATCTGTGTTTATTCAAAACCCACAAAGCCCACCTGTGTTTTATACTGCAAACTAGACTGAGCTGACCTTAGTTACAGTTTCTTGAAGATAGCATGTTATCTAGCGTGATCAACAATTTGAAAAAGGCCAACAGGCTTAAGCCCTCGATCACGATGACTTGTGACTTCGTGCTAGCACAGCTATCGATGGCGTCCATTATAATAATAATATAATCAGAAATCTTAATATTAGGCGAAGCATTGCTACACACAATTAAGTTTTGTTTAGTAGACCATTATTAAATGTTATTTATTAAATAAAGATTTAGCAAATATTAATAGTTTTTAACTGTTATTACTTCTTATTTACAATATTTACTATTGTCCTTATCTTTGTAGTTGCTATCAAACGTTTCGGCCGTTGTGCCCTCCGACCGTCTTCAGGTGTATATTGATCTGTGTAATATACAGGGAATTATGATCTGAACACTTTATTTAATCGACAGTGATATAAGATTCTCGTTCCACTGCTCATGTCTAAGGATAACTTATCTAGTTCTTATTTTTAGTACAACTCAGTTATTACTTGTCTGTTTCATTTGAGTCGAAGTAAACGCTGCTCCGCCCAGGGACTGAACTCAAAATAGCCTAGCAGATTAAAGAGTTGCTTCCTAAATTTAGGAAGATAGCAATTGCGAGTTCAATCCAAGGACCGGCTACTGTGTACGTTGACTCATTGAAAAAAGTGAGAGAAACAACTGAACTGCAGTAAGAATAAGGACTAGACGTGATATCCCTAGACATAGACCGAGAAACGAGAACAGTCTCCATCTGAAGATTAAATAAAGGGTTTAATTTCGGTTGCTCGGATCGATGTACACCTGATGAAGCCGGAGGACTCAACGGCCGAAACGTTGTGATAACAAAAACAAAGTTGAGGACAATAGTCGAGATATAAATAGTATAAATAATGATAATTCCTCATCCAAGCAATTCTAACAAAAATTATTATTGCTTTAATTTGTATTGGTTTCTCATCAAAACTTCTCGGCAAATCATTCTACAGACAAATTTATTATGAAATGTAATTGATATTTTATGAAATTTATTATCTGAAGCCTTGACAAACATTATTAATATTCAAGACACGCCACATATTGATATTTTAGTGACATCCGTAAGAAAATAATAGTATCATGAATTTTATTATTTTCTGATGCATTGTCCAGCTACATTAAATTTTGATTGATATTGCTTTATTTATATTTATTTCAATCTCTCATCATCAATTCCCAATTACAGAGACTCTTCGTAAAGCCTGCATAATGTTTTCATTTATAGTTTATCAACCATTTGTGGGTTATTTAAAGTCAAAACATATTTATTGCATTGTAAGAATAATTCTTCTTTTCTTTTTGCGAGTGAATATTGTATTAAACATTTCTAGAGATAATAGTGATTTCCTGATACAAGTATCACTATTTAACCTATAGCAAGAGAGAGAGGAGGTGGATTCATATCTTTCGAAAGGGTATCTTCGCGTAACGAAGCCGACTGGAGTTCAAACTCGGCTCTACGATTGTCAATTCCGAGCCGTTATCCGTCACACCACACTCACGTCCAAGCTTACAGCACCTGATATTCATAACCTGTAACACATCTAGGTATTGATCAGGCTCGACGTTGCTTAACTTCGGTGATCGCACGAGAACCGGTGTTTCAGCGTCATATCGCTATAAGCACGTTTGCATAAAACTTCTGTGATACTAAAGCGCAGTGTACGTGTGCTCGTCCGTTTTTTGATCTCGAGAAATCTTAAACAATCTGAAGTAACAGTTGTGGAACAATCCACGGTTACCTCCCTTGTCAAAAAATGGTATCTACCTTCGCTGTAAAAACGGAACACGAATGAGGAGGGGAGGTTTTAAATTGTACGGGTTAATGAGTTTGGACAACAACAAATAGTTAAAGACTTCATATTCCCCCTCCTGTAATTTAATACACTTAAATTATGCCACATAGTGTCCGAAAAAAAAGAAAAGGTTAACATTTAAAAAAAGACATCGGAAGATACAAGTGGAGTAAGAAAATAAATTAAAATTACAAGACATTGTAAGTAAAGTCATTTGATTTTGATTTTTTTAAAATTTTCTTTTCATTTCTATTACGAACCGTTTATAAATTAAAACGAAAACATGTTCTGTTTATTGAAAAAGATGTTTAGTCCAATTTACGGATTGTTCATTGCAAGGACACGATAAGCAAAGGCAATTTACGGCAAATATCTTACCTCTTGCAAAAATTGTTTTATCAGGGAATTTGTCAACTCAATGGAAATGCTTATTCGAAATTTTCGAAATTATTCAAAAGCAAGTCGACTCAAAAAAGAACATGATATTACATACATGATATTATATTACATACAAAAGCTCTGTCTTTTTGTCAATAGTAGAAGACACATACGACATTTACGATGGGTTCAAATGCGATGATGAAGAGGAGAAAGAAAATTTGGAAGTAGTAATACCGAAATTCGAAGACATTTTCTTGCAGAAACCCCTGAAGCGTACGAAGCTTTCACATTTCATATTCAAAATCACGAAGCTTCCGAGAGTATAGAAGCATATTTCACTGTGCCTCGGCAGTTGGCAAAAGGCTGCAGTTTTGGGGAAATGCAAGACAGGCTAATTCGAGACCAAATAGCTGTAGGGGTTAAGGGAAACGTTTTTAAAGGACAAATTTATATACATAGGCAGCAGTGCCTATGAAACTTCTAAATAACAAACATCAATATATTTCTTTAGGCACGAATGCAACAGAAGCAAAGGTTAGCAGGTTAACACCAAAGAAATATAAAAAGAAACCTCAAGATACAGTACACCATAAAAGTACAAATAAATGTAAACACTGTGGCAATATTCAATCTCATACTCAAAACGACTGTCAAGCTAAAAATGTAGTTTGCCGAAAGTGTTCAAGAAAAGGGACATTATCCAAAAATAACAATCTAGCACTGGCAAGTCTAAAATTCGCGAAATGAAGGGATGAAGTACCACACTACACTTTTGAGTCTATTACAACTAACAATAGAATTAAAGTGGCCACGAAGAAGCCTAGAAAGCTGAAGTTCAAAGTACTACAAGCCAATGTAGTAAAATAATTAATTTCATATTGGATACTGAAACAGATCTAATGGTAGTTCCATGTAGTTATTTTAGATAAACTCTCCAATTATTCAATGTAACAGAACTATATGGACCAGATTACCACCAGATAAAGATTATCGGCCGTGTGGAGATTTTATTAAAATCTCCAAAAGCAAAGTCTAAAAATGATTTGTTTGTTATCTAAAATATAAAGTCACTATTACTGGGTTCACCAGGAATAAATACTGAGGATGTCGAATTCTATAAAACGTGAAGACCAAAATTATAGAAAAGAATTTTCAGAACATTTCACAGGCATTGGTAGAAACCAGAATATATCTAAAATATGTGTAAAAGATTCTGCGTAACCAATGTCTATAGCAACTTCTCGATTCTTGTAACTTCCCTTGAAGAAAAAAAAATGTTCAAGAAGAGTTACAACGTTTAGAAAAAAGAACATAATATACGTCAGGTAAAAAACGCCAAAACTTTCATCAGCAGTCGTAACACCTGCTTTACCAAGATCTGCTCTAAGAAAGACAGTGAAATTTAACGACGAAATTCCTTTCACACAAAGGAGAGGACTGAACAGCCATCATCAACAAAAGATCCCAACCCTTCACTACAGCGTCAATCAAGACCTTTTTTGGGTGTCAGAAACACAGTCCAGGTGAATTATCAGGTGATTAACACTAAATCCAAATAACTGAAATTGAAAAACCGATTGGCAATGGCACTAGCCAATCAGATTACACCAGATATGGTCACAAGTTTCTATCTGATAATAGACTTTCATATTGAAAGGTCTTTAAACAAATAGGCGATGTGGAGGAATCCACTGTTACCTCCATTGTCAAGAATTGGTATTTGCCTTCTCTATAAAAACAGAGCATGAATGAGGAGGTGAGATTTTAAATTCTACGTGTTAATGAAATTTGAACGTCAAAACAAACAGTTAAAGACCACATCTTCTTTTCTTTTCCCCTCTTGTAATATAATACATTTAAATTACGCCACATTTGGTGGTAACTACTGTAGTTACCCGCGATTAAAAATTAATAAATAATTCATTTAAAGTTAAGCTTAAATATCGAGCAAAGTGAAAGGTTTAAAAAACATTTTTTTTATTAAAGTTTTAAGTTTAATTTTGCTTTTCGTAGCAACTGCAATTGATATCATCTAATTAAATTGTAATTAAATTTAAGCGGCGATGGTACATTGCTCATTTGCTTTTTGTTTTTGAAGCATCGGTACTGTGACGTATTCGAAATAATACATAGTTCTAGTTCCCTAATGTCTTTTAAGGGTGACTTTATGCGAAAATATCATAAAGAATACTATTTTTAAAAGAAACATTGCGCGCAAAATAAACGTAAACAAACTATGTAGATCGGTTGCGTATACGAAGAAAGATTATGCCGAATTAAGGTCGAATATAAAGATAAAATAATTTTATTACATCTAAATTCTTATAACATTTACGTACGTATGGCACTGATTGCAAAAGGCCGAAGGCACAAAAGCCATCGGCAGGAGCTAGCCTAAAATCCACCCTAAGGGCGGCTTCAAGTCTAGTAAAGAGTACTATTTCGGCCATTCGCGGGCTTCCTTTTATTTTCTTTGTGAAACCTTTTGTAAAATTTTCTAAGCATTTTTCGTTCGCCATTACATCTTTCATATATGATTTCACTATTTTAATCGTGAGTAAATATTCAAAAGAATTCAATATATGTTTTTAACTTAGCCCGCTTGGAATTGATTCAAGGCTTATGTTCTGATACATTACTCCCAGAACATCTGATCATAGCAAGACAAATAGACGTTATTTTATCTAATAACAGTTTTAGATTTAATTAGCGTGTCGCAAATGTGCATCGAAAAAATTGTTCGAAAACTATTGTTCGAATCATAAATTGTTTAAATGAAAAGGAATCGAAATTAGAATTATGCTAAATGACAATTATTGGAGATACCTATATCTGAAATACGTATAGGGTCTTGCTTGAGAGAGTCAATGCTGATTTACGTAGAACTAACATCGCCCTGAAAGGATGACATACATCTTTTTGCACCAAGTGTCATCCCAGTATCCCACAATATGGAAATTCTTAGACGCTCTTAAAAGAGAACAGGTCTTGTAAGAAATTCATATTGCAAAAGTAAGAGCAGGTTGCCAAAATATTAAGAGCACCAAGAAATGCAATGGCGTAAATGGAAAACTTTAAAAATTAGTGGCATCCTTTAATAAGTACTCTTCAGTAGTTTATTATTTGCCTTCGATATCATATAATTTAAGGTTTATTTATCCAGATTTAGAAAATTAGTTCCCGAGAAAAATGAACATTTTATTTAATCAGTTCCTTTAATCTTACATTTCTTAGATTTCAGTCTTATTTGTTTAAGCCTTTTTATTTTGCGAGGCCCTCATATACCTTTGTGTATTCAGCGATCGTTTTGGTCTTGAAATAGTCTTTGGCGTCGGTGACTTTTTCGTTCTATTGTTAATCTTACTTAGACAGCAATCTTATTTGTTCAAGCCTTTTATGTGAGGAACTCAGATACCTTTATCTATTCAACGATCATCACCTTCAACCTGAATATACTTTCTCGTTCTAATGCTAATATTTTTCTTCCTAGATATATTTCCAATTCATTGTTACATTGAACACTTAAATCATGAATAGATATAGATCAAAAAATGATTGATATGTAACCAGGAGTAATCATTAAATCATAGATATCATTGAACGTCTAAAAATATGAAGGGTTCAGATTAATTAAACGGTTCATTGGTCTCTATTTTAGTTTTGAATTCTTTGTCTCGGCCTTACTAAATCTCATTACATTGTTTAAAGATTTCAAATTTTATTGCATCTCACTATTAAAACGTTCTATCAATCACCGCCATTTTTGACGGCATGTGTACACGAGTGTATGTATAAAAGGCCCAAAGACTGTGAGGATTTTCAACAAGAAATATTCAAGGTTTAATTAATTCTCTGGCGAAAATCGTATAAATTCTAGATTTTAGACCTTTGACAGAATTCGAGTTAAGAAAAAATTGACGATCGATAAACAGTAAAATGTAAAGAGATATCACACATGGCACAGTGGATAAAGGCGTTGTTTAGATCCAGTGACAGGACCCAAAGAGTGTGAGTTCAATACCCGGTTAAGGCAGTGGAGAATTTTCAGAGGGAAATTAAATGGATATAACTGATTACTGACATCCATCAAACATGGCACGTGGAACTAGAACAGTCTACCCCAGTGAGCGAAATAAAGGGTTCAGTTCGACATTCCAACCACCTGAAGAAGACCGGAGCGTACAACGGTCGAAACGTTGTAATAAATATGGCGACAAAGATGAGGACAATAGTCCGAATAATGTAAATAATGTACATAATACCTCATCTCAGAAATATAGACAGACTCTGAAGAAAAAACAGATATGTACAAAGAAACCATGACCCATAGATCTAACACGCACTAGCAACTATTTGGTGGGTATTAACTAAAGTAAACCCTTAACTTAAAACGCTAAATGATGTTCGGATGAAGTGCTTACGAATGAAATGTTATGGTGAGGGATATCTGACAGTGATTTTATTTATGCGTCAGTTTGCGTGAGGACGTCAACATCACGATTCAAATTCGTGGATCTCATAATATCCCTGTCCATGGGAACCCAAAATCTTTCCCTCTGCCATAATCTAGTGAAAATAAATATGGTCTGCACAAATACCAGTGAAACGCGCTTGAAAATACGATTCTGTCAATTTTTCTTTGAACCGATTTTTTTTTTTTTTTGTAAATCCCGATAAAAAAAAAGGGAAATCGGTATGCGTATAATCTAACGGATATCTGGATGGAAAATTACACTGGCGTGCCGAATTCAAATTCCAGACGAAATCATCTGTTCAGAAATTCACATGCTAATACTTTGGCCCTATGCTCTACAGACGAGTGCAACGGACATACAGATCAATGACAATATTGAAAGATGCGCTGACGCGTTACAAACGTGCGCCTGGAACGACAAGTAGCTAGGTCAAACGTATGGATGCTCCACTCAGTGATTGCATCATCGAGGAACAACGCAGCGCATTGCGCTTTCTGTCGGCAAAAGAAATCAAACCTGCGGAAATCGCCCTATGGAGCATGCGCCATGAATCAACGAAATGTTTATGAATGGGTAGAACGCTATAAAGCGAGAAAAAAAGTGTAATGAACGAAAGCGGAACTGGTCGCCCATCGGCATTGCGCACGGAAGAACACACCCAGAGAGTGAATGCCTTGATCAGGGAAGACCGACGAATCACGTTCACACAAGTGGCGGCAATCCTAGGATTTAAGGATCAGCATGGCCAGTGTGCATGACGACTTGGGGTACCGTAAAGTTTGTGTGCGTTGGTTGCCTAAGCAAGCAAGCGGTTACAGATGCGGCATCGTGAGCAACCAAAAAGCTTCTTTTCTGAATGGATGAAGATGTTCGTCCAACGATGCCGGTAGAGCATCGCCGTGCAAGGGATATATGTCGAAATGTGACATATCCATTTGTTCTTCATCAGTGCTGACAAAAGAAAATTGTTGTATGGAAATTGCGTTACTTTTTTTATCCCCGTATTATATTAATAATCGATAATGAGTTTCACTTTTTAAAATACAGATATTTTTAATGTCATATTAATTAAAAATCTTTATTTGAATTTTCGTGGGTTCTTTAGAAAAAGAGAGAAAGAGTGAAGGAAAGAGAGAGAGAGAGAGAGAGAATGTGTGTGTGTGTGTGTGTGTGAAGTAGTTTTATATTGCCTCGGCTGATTACAGAGAACAGTACAGCCACCGATTATTTAATCCATAGCTGAAATAAACAGGAGATAGCTTCCCTATCCTTCTTAGTGACATTAGAACGAAACCAGACACAGTTGAGTCGGTGGGGATTTAAACTCGGCTTACACAAAACCACAAAAAGTTTCAATCAAATTAGCATGTTAAACTTTATCTCGTTTCTAAACATTAAAATATGCTGAGGTTCCTTTAAAATATTTACAAATCTTTGACAAATTGCAAGGACGCAGTTAGAGGACGCTTATTAAGAATTGAACTCACTACTCAATAGAAATAGTCAGCCTGATCGATATTTCCCCAGACTCCGTGTCGCTGTAGTTGATTCTAATCCTATCTCAATTCATGTGAAAATTGTTAATTCTTTCTATTCTATAGAGGACGATTGATAGAGAAAGATGTCTATAAGGTCGGTTGCTTTTTTGTAAAGTCAACACTTGTTGGGTTATTTATTTTTTCCTGATCAACCAGTGCTGATCGAATTCCGTTTACCTTCAGGAAGTAAGCAACCATTGCTCTCCACAATTTCCTATCTTTTGTAGGCCTTCATGAAATTTATCTTTTCGCTATATCTCCTAATCCCTGTTCATTATGCACTGCTTTCATCTGCCTCTCATGCCTTCAATATATGCAGTAAGCGTCAAACCTTTCAAGCTCTCTCTCCACGTTACACGCAGTAGACTTCTTTCTGATGTTAAGTATCAGTGCCCACTTTGTTTCCATTTTCTTTAGGATAAACGACATCCAGAAGAGAAGCATCTGATTGGGAAATTGGAGGCTTCGAGGAGCGTGGGACTACCGCTTAATTGCTGTTGTTCCAAGGTTCACCATGACCCGGGCTGATAGCAAATGTTAGGTTCCCAGCTATGGGCAATTAGAGAACGTCAAATCCAAAACTCTTTGAAAGTGTAGAAATGCATTTTCAAAGTAAAATTACCAACAAAATATTTCCAGAGTAAAAATACAAGAAATACATTTTTATAGCGAAAATATCAGCAATACATTTTATAGCAATATGACAGACAATACATTTTATAGCAATATGACAGACAATACATTATATAGAAATATGGTCAGTAATAAATTATATAGAAATATGATCAGCAATACCTTTTATAGAAATATGGTCAGTAATACATTATATAGCAATATGATCAGCAATACCTTTTATAAAAATATGGTCAGTAATAAATTATATAGCAATATGATCAGTAATACACTATATAGCAATATGGTCAGTAATACATTATATAGCAATATGGTCAGTAATGCATTATATAGCAATATGATCAGCAATACATTTTATAGTAATATAAACAGTAACATATTTTATAGCAATATGACCAGCAATGCACCATATAGCAATATTACCAGCAATACATTTTTATAGTAATATGGGCAGCAATATATTTCATAGCAACATGACTAGCAATACATTATACATCAATATGAGCAGCAATACATTTTATAGCAATATAATCAGCAATACATCTTTTAGTAATAGGAGCAGCAATACATTATATAGCAATATGACCAGCAATACATTATAAAGTAATATGACCAGCAATACATTATATAGCAATATGACCAGCAATACATTTTATAGTAATATGACCAGCAATATATTATAAAGCAATATGACCAGCTATACATTATAAAGCAATATGGCCAGCAATACATTATATAGTAATATGAGCAGCAATATATTTTATAGTAAAATAATCAGCAATATATTATATAGCAATATAATCGGCAATATATTATATAGTAATATAATCAGTAATACCTTTTTTAATAATATATACAGAAATACATTTGGGAATTTTCAGTAATACTATGGGCAAAAAGTCATCGTGCTAACCAAGACAAAACATTATCAAATTGTAGGAATACATTTTTGTAGCAGATATTCGAGCGATACATTTTTTATAGTAAAAAAATACGAACAATACATTTGTATACTAAACATATCAGCACTATATTTTATAGCAATATGACCAGCATTACATTTTATCTGTAGTTGAAGCCATAAAATTGTGTTCAAAATATTTCTGTGCCGGCATTATATATCTAAGAGAGGGTGATATACCGCTAAACAAAATCAACCACGAAGATCCTTTTTCTTTAAGGCTTCGTTGTTGCTCATATATTCAATCTATGGTAGCTTCTGTTACTTGAAGACACTTCTTCAGCTCTGCTGAGAATGTCCAGCATTTAGAAGAACTATTCTATTTTTACATCCATTAAACTTGGATTTGTTGGTTGGTCGGTTTTAAAACATATCAGCTCTTAAGATATTTAAAGTCGTATTTAGTAATTAACATTCAGTGAGAATCGAAATACTCAGAAATAATCCGTTAGCTGCTTCTATTTATTTATTAAGCTTACATTCGTTTGACTCAAAATGAATAATTATGGGGCACATTATGGAGATAAATCTATTTAACCGTAGTAAAGATCAACCAATCAAACTTGTTAACCATGATCACCCACACTAGGCACCCAACCCTGTATTACATAAGCTATTTAGCGAGTTGACATTATTGTATAAGCCTATCATTATTGTTTGCTCATCTTTCTTTCAAATCATATAAATCTGGGTTGATTTTTATGATTTGAAAACATGAGAAACATTTCTGATTTGTTAAATACCCTCTTGTTTCCTGGTTAGGATTGGGTTTCCAGTTCATTTTAACACCTACTTCAAATCTATACATCTAATTTCACCTCTAAACTCTGTAATTTTATTCACTTTTTAATTATTAAAACAGGAGTAGGTAGGTTCGCCTATCGCCAGATTCACTCTCATCACTCTCATCACATACTTTTTAAACAGAAGTAGATTTTTATTCCTTGTTTCCTGTTTAGGATTGGGTTCCCAGTTCATTTTAACACTTACTTCAAATCTATACATCTACATTCTCTCCTTAAGCTCTGTAATTTTATTCACTTTTTAATTGTTCAAAATCTGTCATGGGTCTAGATCGACAGAATAAACTCTTCCTAACGCTATGTATACTACGCCTCTCAAGAGAGACGGACTGTATTGAATCGAGTCGAGCTGATAGTAGTTCACTCCTAAACTAGTCTGACAGTCATACTAACAGCATCCACTTTTTGTATTATTTTTCGTGTAAGATATTCTTTGTTATTTCTACTCTTGTGTTTCCTGTTGTTCTTCCATGGTCCTAACCTTGGGCCATAACAACATCAAAAGCAGTAGATAGGTTCGCCTATCGCCAGGTTTACTCTCATCACCAGTCTTTGAAACAGAAGTAGATTTTTATTCTTTGTTTCCTGTTTAGGATTGGCTTTACGATTCCTTCTTTTCGCCCTCTTTCACTCCCAGTAGACTCTTGCATCTTAGTAGCATTATCGCCTTACTTGGTGTAGATTATTTAAAAAGTAATAATCTTAGAAAAATAAACCTCGAAAGACTCTTTTCAAGGGAATTATTCATATAAAAATCTATGCCAATCCTTTTTTATTTGTACAACTCTGCGAGTAGGGCAGATTGATTTGTCAATTTTCCTTTTTTAGAAAATCAACACCGCATTCTGTGTGAAAGTTGGAGTTTGATGTGATAAGTACTGTCACCAAGAATTAGATTCATATTCGCAGCCAATTTGGAGCATTTAGTTTAAACTATCGCCTGAAAAAGATATTGGAAAATACATAAATTCCACAGGATTTTGCTTCTAAATTGTCTTCAAATTTTTACTATTCTAAGAATAAATCCAAATAAAGTTAATATTTTTGTATTAGGTTCAATGAATGCAAAAAAATATTTTCAAATGAGAATTCTAATTACTACAAGAAAAATATGTATTCTTTACTCTATTCCATATGTAAAAACTGTATAAAAAATTTGTAAAATAACACACAAAAGGATAATCAATGAATAAGGTCTGTTAGAATATTTGATAGCTCATTTAATAGCTTATTTAGAGCATGATTAATAAAAACAAAAATTAACTAAAAGTGTATATAACACCATAATACCGCTGGGCAAAAATTATAAGACAATTGTTTAAAATTTAAATTACTTCTTGAAAACCACATTAAAGACATCAAAAGCAGTAGATAGGGTCGCTTATCGCCAGTTTCACTCTCATCACTAGTCTTTTAAACAGAAGCAGCAGTATATTAAACAGCAAACATTCGACTAGAAGAAGTTGCAAATTAGTGTTTAGCATGAGCTTCAAGGCTACATATGCCTTGTGGGTATAAAATTCTCTAGACTTCTTTTCTTATGAGTCCCAGGAATATATTATGCTTCTTTCTTATTGAATGTATAAGAAAATGGAGAGGAATAGGAAAGCTCTGTATAACATATTACATCATAATATCGCTAAAATGTTCAGTATAATTTCCCTAAGAAGTAAATGAAGGTCTTATTTGATGGCGCAATGCTTTAGTAATGATGTAGTTGCGTCATGCATTTTGTCAGTTATACGATTTGTAAAGCTTCAGTAAATTATAGATTTAATAAAGCCGTGTTAGAAGGATTTCACTGATCAATTTTGAACCTAAACTTAATCTAAAACCTCGTCTCCCCAAAAACCAGTTATTATATAGGAAAGACTTTGTATCGTTATTTGTCATGTCAAACCCCAAATTTCAAATTGAGTGCAATATCACGGTTCCATAATCGAACGATCCTACTGTGCGAGAAGCAATTTTTTTCTGGTTGTTCTTTGATAATACAAGTCGCTACGAAACGATGACTGTGAAATGGTGACTCTGAAATGACGAATTAGCCGAGTCTCTAATTCCGTATAGAGATGATTTAAACCAACATTTTTATCGTTCATGGTTTTCTCTTTTACATTGTATTACAAAAAAGGGTTTTTTTTTTCTTGGTTAACAGGTAATGGCGCCTTATCGAACTGTTTCGATTTTCATTATGTTTTCTATTTCATTCTGTTCCAAGAATCTCCCGCCCAGATATCGAAAAGGAAATGGGAAATAAAGAAAATGGAGAGACGTCAGGAATAGGAATCGAGTGAACATTGAACATTGCGTCAAAATGGCAGCCATATCAACATAAAACCATGTAAGTGCCAGTCATGGTTAGTGCCTGATGATGCTAATTGTAATATATATTGATGTTCGATAAATGTTTTTTGTCAAAAAAGGCAAGAACCTTATAGGACCCTAAACCAAAAATCCTTATTGTAAAAAAAAAATGCCGTCCTTATATGAATACTGGGTACATTACAGGGTAGTTCTAGAGACGAATATGTCGGAATTATGACAAAATTTAAATGAATTAATAAGTGAATAAACTTATACCAATGCTTTATTGCGCTTTACTCTAAGTACTCGTCTACTGACAGATATTATAGGGTACTTTTTATATCTCCTAGAACTTAAAGGGAGGTAACTGCTGATTTATCAGTATAATGACTATAATTTTTCTTTGATGTGCCGTGTCCCTTCAATAAATGATAAGTGTAACAGGAGACGCCATCATCATAGAACTTCGCTGAATTCATGAATTCAATGTATTAAAGAGAGAAACTAACCAAAATATCACCATAAAATATTTATAGAAAAGGAAACAGGCAAAATACGCTACGAAGGTGGCAGTGTGACTGAAGTTGAGATGCCAGATCAGTACAGATAATTTTGCAGATTCTTCTTTTGAATATTTAGATATATATCAAAAGCAGCAAACCCGATGTGGCAGCAATACTTGATGCACGGATGGATAGTGAACTTATAAATGTGCCAGAGAAACTCTGCAGAACAAGACAATAAATTCCCGATATATATGTGTGAAAAGAAGGAGACTTTCACAAGCATTAAAAACGCAAAATTAGCTCATGTTTTGATCATTCAATGTGGAATTTAAAAAAAAAAAAAAAAAAATTCCTGGTTCAAAATATGGAAATGAAGAAAGATCGAAAGTTAGAAAAAGAAGTAAAATAACGACTGAACAAAAGAAAAATGAGCAAATTCTGGTCAATGAAAAGAAACGAAAAAGAAAATTTAGTAAATTCTGGTCAATGAAAAGAAACGAAAAAGAAAATTTAGTAAATTCTGTTTAATGAAAAGAAACGAAAAAGAAAATTTAGTAAATTCTGGTTAATGAAAAGAAACGAAAAAGAAAAATGAGTAAATCCAGGTTAATGAAAAGAAACGGAAAAGAAAACCTAACAAATTCTGGTCAGTGAAAAAAAAAACGAAAAGAAAAAAAATGAACATATTATAGTGATGGAAAAGAAACGAAAAAAAATCAGTAAATTCTGGTGAGTGAAAAGAAACGAAAAAAGATATTCGAACCAATTCTGATGAATGAAAGTAAACGTGAAAGGAAAATGATCAAATTCTGGTTCGAATAATGTAACGAAAAAAGAAAATAAAGACATTTTGGTGAATGAAAAAATCGAAAAAAAATAAAAATAAACAAATTTTGGAGAACGAAAAGAAACGAAAAAAGGAAAATCAACAAATTATGGTCAGTGAAAAAAAACAAAATGAACAAATTCTGGTGGGTAAAAAAAAGGAGAAACGAAAAACGAACAAATTCTTGCGAGTGAAAAAAAAAGGAAAAACATTGAAAAGTCTGGAAAGTGAAAATTAACGTAAAAGAGAAATTGAACAAATTCTGATGAGAGAAAATAAACGAAAAATGAAAATGACCGTAAAAGCAACATTTGTAAAACTGTAATTTAAAATGTGCAATGCAAAGAGGAAGAACTAAAAACCAATCGATTGTTAACAATGCGCTTAAGTACAAACATAGAAGTTTAAAAATTGTATAAAATTCTCGATAAAAAGAAGAAAAGAAATATAAGCGGAAATAAAATAAAGAGTATGTAGGGAAACAATGAAATAAAGAAAAATGAGAAACATATTGAATGAAATAAAGATCTAGAGAAAATAATCCAAACAAAGAAAGAAGAATGTAAAAAAAAGATCGAATGAAACAAAATAACATTTCCCAATAAGGGAAAAAAAAATGGTACTTACAGAAAAGATAAAATTAGCAGAAAGTAAAATGAAGAATTAAAAATCTGTTGACTGGTAAAAATAGATGTAATTATAAAGAGAAAATATAAACATTTGTCTGAAATACTGGTACAGTGAATGAATGTAAAGAAAGATAAAAGAAAGAAAAAGAAACAAATGATAGAAATAAAAAGCAAAAAGAGAAAAAAAACAAGGCTAGAAATGGCACGATTGCAGAAGAAAAAAAAAAGACGAAAAAGATCTAATTTACATATGGGCAAACGCTAATATGGATGCGTTAAAATTTGGCATGGAATATTGGAAGAAAAAAAAAAGGTAAAAGAAAGGCAAATACGGAGCTGTATAAATTATTGCAATGATGTTCAAATAAATGAAGGTAATATGAAAAACGAAACGAGGAAAAACGAAAGAAGAAATTTAGACAGTAAATATTACATTCAGTGCTATGAGAAAAAAGAATGAAAGAAAATAAAAAAGAAGAAAAAGAATGAAAAGTAAGAGAAGGACACAAAATGCTAACAAATTATTTACCCATAAAGGGAAATAAATCCAGATAAAAAATATAAATTAAAATGAATCGCGAAAGAAAACAATAAGTCTATATTATAAAAGTTTTCGCAGTCAATGTGTATTCTTTGCTCTTGGAAAATCGATTTCTGGAATTCAAATAATATAATATAAAAATAAACCTTTAGAAAATGTAAACATTAATTTATCAAGTAGCTTTACACGTACATTTAAAAAATAAAAATAAAAGACGATAATTTAAATTACGTCATCTGGTGAGAAATCGTTTAGCTACATGGTTAGGATAAGTTATGCCAAATTTTAAAGGAAGACATATCTCCAATAAAACGCGCCGGTTTTTCTGAGTAACTCTATCTCAGGACTTTCACTCTGTAGGATGCGCCATGTGTTAAAGTATTACGAGATGCCAATAGTTAAATACCTAGGGAATTAATTATTCTTTTTAATCAACATAAATTCAGCTGTGCGTTCTTGACGAAGCGATTTTAAATTCCAAGCTAATCTGTTGCGTTCAGTTTTCCTAAATCGCCACGAGAAAAGCCACGAATCCGTCTTCTTCTCCCACGGGCTATGGGTTAAATAACAAGTGAAAGGTATTTGCATTAAATAACAAGTAAATGTATTTGCATTGATAAGTCCAGGGGGAAAAAAAACAAACTATTTTCCCATTGACGCAATGGTCATCTGTATGCGATAATTAGTTTGGATCTCATTAATTGTAATTCACTTATATTCCCAATAATAAAAAAAAATTATATTGGCTCTCTTTTGTGAATCAGTCTTAATAATTTATATTAATAGGATCTATTTAGAACACTTACCCATAGATTTTTTTACCTATATATATATATATATATATATATATATATATATATATATATATATATATATATATATATAGACTCGTTCGAAAAACCCTCGAATTTTGATTTGCTAATCAAATCAATCTCGAGGGAAAAAGATTTAAAAAGAAAGAGCTACAAACATGAACTTCTGCCGACAAAAAATCGCATAGATGCAGGTCTGAAGCCCAAAAGAAAAACCCCGATACAGTAACAACTAACTAACAAAGAGGCTCAATACAACCGTGAGCAGACCTGAATACACCTAGTGAGCCAGATCCGTTTAGGTGAAACCTAGGTAAGGTTTTTCTGGCTCACTAGGTATATCTATATCTATCTATATATATATATATATATATATATATAACTGACTGATATCGGTCTCGGATCCGGGTGAGGTGATCCCAACGATAGTACCGAAAACCATACCACGTGTTGAGGGATTGTGTGGAATTGAGAAGCCGGATCCCTTTAGTGTCTTCGATGCCTGTGGGAATCATAGAGACCGAAGGTTTTAGTGTGCCGGCCTTGAACAGATTGTTAACCACGCTAGATAACACGGTCTTTCCCAGAAACTGTTACTAAGGTCTGATCAGCATGGATGCAATATAAACCACAGACGGGCTGTGTGGGTGCTTAATAAACACAAGTGTCCCTGAGCAACCGTATCACAGTAGGCATTGCTAGTAGACGGGTATCCTTGAATACGAGTGGTCAGCTATATATATATATATATATATATATATATATATATATATATATATATATATGCAAAACACGTCACAAGTAGAATTTTGCGACTTTGTTACACACACACACACACATATATCATAAAAACTTAAACACTAATATTCCATGGTCATAATTTATTTCATTGGAATCGTAAATACAGTCAATTCATCAGACCTACAAATTCAAAAAAAGCAGAAAAACAACTTTAGAAATAAAACAGAATTGGAGAATGTTAGAGCTAAAGATGAGGGTAACAGACGAGGGAAGGGGGAGATTAAACCTTAAGAGAGAAGTTTAGAGAGGTGGAGTGGAAGAGGTTTAAGAGAGAAATAGGAATGTTGTCGGATGTCTAATACATAAAGATACATTTCGTGGTGACATACACACACCATAGACGATCTAATAAAGATCAGAATAAGAGGGAAGGAGGGAAAAGAAAAGGTGGGGGGGGAGAGAGATGGGACGGGGAAACTAAAACTGAAGGACATTTACTGAAAGGGCTGCTGTGTAATTGAGAAAATTTGAATAAAATTAATATCGACTACAGGTTACAAATCAAACATAAAAACATATAAAAATAAATATAACGATTATCTAATCTAACAGGGACCTATATTTTATGTTCAAAAACACATGCGAATACACACATACACAATAACATGTACACGTACATACATACATATAGGCGTGTACCCACATACACACATGCATATACCCATGTACACACATATAAATATATCACACATACACACATACATATCCATATATATATATATATATACACACACATGTTACATAAATATATATATATATATATATATATATATATATATATATATACAAACATATATATATATATATGCATATATATATATACACACACATATATATATACATACATATAAGTATAGCAAAAAATATATAAAATAAAATATATATAAAGAATACATTATAATAAAAAACGTTTATATTTTCTCTCTTCATTTATATATATATATATATATATATAGATCCACACACACACACATATATATATATATATATATATGTATATATATATATATCTTGAATTTTTAAAAAAATATATAGAAACCTTGTATTTATAAATTTTATATATATTTATATTTATATATATATATATATATATATATATATATATATATATATATATATAAAAAAACCGATAGAAAAATGTCTTAGAAAATTTTTCCTTCTCTGTATCTTCATCCACCAGGAACCTCAAGGCTTGTACAGTAGGGTTTGATTTTTTTCTTTCCTTTAGAAAAATTAACATTGCACTCAGAGTTTAAGTTTCATTAATTTCCCTAAATATTATCTTCATCGTTTTTTATTTTTGAACATTTTGCTTTAAAATCGTCTGAAAAATGTACAAAATACTTAATTTCTGCAGGTTTGTTACACTTTCTGTCGTAGTAAATTTACCGTTTTCGAGAATAAGTTCAAATAAAGTTGATATGTTTTGTATTAGATATATTAAATGGAAAATATATAAAACCTTCTTTTGTTTTAATTATGAATCAACACAAGAAAAATTGCAGATTTTACTGTATTCAATTCGTAAAACTTTTTTGTTGAAAAATGTAAAAATTACAAAATTTACTCAGTGAATAAAATTTGTTAGATCATAATTAATAAAAAAAGAAAATGTATATAACACCATAATACTGCAAAATTATACAGACAAAATATTTTAGATTTTATTGTTATAAATCTCACAAAATCTATTTTCTTTTTAAAATATTACATCATAATATAGCCAAATTGTTCAGTATAATTTTCTATTGAAGTAAATGAGGAAATTATATGATGGCAATAACAATATTAAATTTAAATAATGAGAGAGCCATGATTCTTGTCCATAAACAGTTTGTAAAAAAAAAATAAATTTTAAATTTTTTTTTACGAATTTTATAAGGCTTACACTTATTGCAAAATGAAATTCCAACGCTACATTTTTAACAATAAACTTAATGTTTAAAATTGTCATTTCCTTTTGTCTCTCGTCGGGAAAAAATATTTTGTTTTTATTATATATCAGGTCCCACTTAAATCTATCAAATTGAGAGCAATACCAGGTTTCTGAAATCGACCTATGGGCCTTGGAACAATCTGAACCCTTTCTTGAATTTCTATTCAAGGATGATCTCCATTATATGGATTGAAGAATATCTTTTACTTACTTTGAGGTTTTAATGGTGTAATTGGCTTTTTTATTTATTAAAGATTAAGTAACAAGTCTACTCAGTAATCCAGCACCACTCAGTATTTTATTTAGCCTTTTCAATTATACCATCATCTGGATAATTCCCAATCGTCTAATTTCCAGTTTCTCTACCAGGCTTTCTCCTAGGATTTTCGAGTGTGCTCTGATGACTACTAGCAATTACCCAAAGTTCAAATTTTGTTCTATTCTATTTTATTCTATGACAATAACTATATATGGTCTTGCAAAATAGCTTAACTGGAAGATTTTGCGTTTTTTTTCTTGATGATACAACTAAATCCAACCTCTTACCTTCAGTGGGCGATGCGTTTGAATCTCAGCTATGATTATTATTAAAAAAATGATTGACGTAAATCTTATAATATTTAGGACACTGAGAGAAAAAGTGGTTCAAAAAAAGAAAAGACAGTATTTTAAATGTTCAACAATATTTTGACAGTTAAACATTGTTTCAGGTTTATGTTAAAATACTTTTAATGAAATGAATAAAGTCCGACAATTATTTAATATATTTCCTGTTTATACGTTATTTTATATAGATACAATTTCGTTAAGTAAATGTTCTATTTTTAATTAAAATTAATTACATTTAAACGGTCTGAATGTTCCGGAAATTTCGTAAAAATATGCGTTCTCCGACAAGAATCGAATCTGCATTACTATTATACCGTTATTTTTTTTACCTGACGTGCTGTAAAATTCAGCTACAGAGATATATCTGGTTATAAAATTTATAAACAGCAACTAGGACTTTTATAAGTTTTCTGTTTAGCTGAATGGTATATTGATTCAGGCGAAATGATGGTTTTCTGTATAAGAATACACAGGTTCGATTCCTCAAGAACGCAAAACAGTTCAACTAAAAATTCTCGATAATTCAGGCAGTAAATGTAATTACTTCTCTGTTTAATTAAAAACAGAGCATTTACTTAAATAAACCGCATCTATAAAAATAACGAATAAGCAGAACATATATTAAAAACAAATGCTTGCATATTTTTATATATTTATACTTACGTGCATTTTTAAACATAACTTGAGAAGGCAGACATACTATCAGAAATATTGTTAAACATTGTTTTTTTTTTTTATTTATATTTTTCTTTCAGTGTTGTATTATTATTATTATTATTATTATTATTATTATTATTATTATTATTATTTCAATCTTATAGTTTCTGTTCTTATTCTTTTATTATATATTCATGATTGCTGGCACTCTAATAATTAGCTATTGATGATATAAAGCTATAGAATATAAAGATTCTAGATCCTATTAAGGTATAAATGAGAATTCAATGTGAAAAGGTGGTGTCTGTCAATATTCATCATCATCATCGTCTCATCATCTTCTTCTTCTTTTTCTTCTTTCTTCTTCTTCTTCTTATTATTATTATTATTATATAGTAGTAGTAGTAGAACTTGCTTTAATAAAAACCAACACGACATGTTAATTATTTTTATAATCTTCGATTGGTTCGTAACCCCCGAGCACTGAGTGTAAGTGAGAAAATTCAATGTGACAGTATTTCTTTTTCTATTGTAATCTATTTACAGTAGGTCCATCTTTTATTCCTTCTTTACTGCTATTCCTTTTCTTAAACCCATAATTTACCTTCACCTGAAAATTCAACATTAGGGCCAAGAAAAAACACTTACCTCCGGGCAGTGCATTTCTATTCTTTACTGAAAGGGCCTCTTGTTGTTTATACCATTTTTGTTTCTGTTAGAAAACAAAAAGATAACTCACTCTTCGTCTATGCATATTTTAAAACTGTCATTTAAAATAAAAACAAATCAAGAAGTCCGTACTTAAGATTAATATTGTTCCAAGAGAGAAATAATTTTAAATTGCAAAAATACTATTAAAACCTATTGTAGTAAAACTTTAAATTCTTCGTTGGGACTGATAAAAGTTATATAATATAATCTCTTTAAACATTCCGTTATCTACCAAGTAGATTTATTAATTTTTTTTCTGGAGCTTTAATTTAGACATTATTAAACAGTAAATATTACATACTTAATCTTTATGAACGAATGGATGAATATCAATCTATCTATCTATCTATCTAGTCATTTATTCAGCAAAATTATGTTAGTGTTCTTCTGGACACACACACACACACACACACAAATATATATATAATCATTATTCGCTGAACTTTTTCGACCACACCGCTATATAGTTATGGGGGCTATTAAAAACAAAAATCTGTCATTATTTCGCATTATAGATGTACCAATATCTATCTATCTGAACTATCTATCTATCTATATATATATATATATATATATATATATAGAGAATGAGAGAGAGAGAAGAATGATAGATATATAATGACATTTAATATTAGTTAAAATGTTTTGTTTAAACAGTTACTCAAGGTCAAAATTAGCACCTGCTATATACCCATTTTGGGAAAAAAAAAAAAAATACCAGACATAATGTATATTTTAATATAAAAATGTACCTGCAATAAAAATAAAAATAAAAAAAAAAAATATTAACAGTAATATTTTTTTTTTGAAGGAAAAAATCGATTACCAGTAATATAAAAAAAAAAAAAAATAAATATACATTTTTTGAAAAAAAAAAATATTTTCCAGACATAGATATTTGAAGGAAAAAAATTTTGAAATATATGAAAAAAAAAATAAAAGGAAATTATCTGCCGCAAATTATCCCATATACTAGAACACAATTGTAAAACCAAAATAATTCTGATAATTTCTGGGGTGGTAGCTTTTCTTTGGAAACGGTAAAAACCATATTTTTTTGAAAATATATGGTTTCTATTAAAAGAAATTATCTGCCGCACTTATTATATACTAGAACACAATTGGTTAACCTGCCTCGATTGGGCCCCGGACGTTATACTTTTGGGGTGCTGGTGCTGAGACTTTTTCTGGTAGCTCTGCCTACCGCATTGTGTTCTCTTATCCGCATAAACTGCCTCAGTAAATGACGATGGTCAGATCATCCCCTGGACATTGACTTTGCAGATCAGTTTAAAAAGACTTACGATAATAGCCAAATTGTGTTTGACAAGGTAGATTCATGTGAAAACCATCCCTTTTCTTGACCTCTGGAGAAAAAAAAATCAAAAAATAGCCAATTCGAACAAAATATTTTTTCTTAAGTTGGAAAAATCTCAATGAATCTTTGGATAATTGGAAAAATCGGATGTCGGATATCACGATTACTTGTCTCATCAGAATCCATCTTGAACATTTATAAATCAAGCATTCATCCGTGCATTGAATACTACAGCCATATCTGGTCACGTGATTCTGTTGTTTATCTTGAGATTCTTGACAAAAGTCAGAAGGGTTTTTTGTAATGTAACTGATCCCGGACCAGCATTCTCTATTTTAGTTATTTTCTCACTGACGTGATGTGTCTTTTCCTCTAACTTTTCTACAAATATTTTCATGGCAACTGCTCTGACGAGGTTTTTTTTTCCTGGTGTCCCGACTAGGTGAATTTAAACGGTTTAGTAGATTGAGAATTGAGTCTCAGCGTTTTATTGTTGACCTAGCTAGATACAATTGCCAGTGATATTCTAATATTTTCTTTTCTACGACACTTGTGAACTCACTTCCGGTTTCTTAATTTCCTGTTACTTAAAATCTTTAAATTTTAAATGCAACGTTAATTTCCATTTTCTGTCTTCCCTGTTCCTTTATTGTCGTTTCTTCATTCCTCCTCACTAAAGTCTTTTCATTCTCTTTCTCTTCCTGTAACCTATTGTGTACTAGTAGCATTGTCGCCTTGGTTGGGGTGAAACAATTATGATGAAATCCTGGCACAGATCGTTATAACTCGATACACGTTGAAATCCTGTTTGAACCCAGAACACATTGACGAGGACAATCGGTTAGCAATTCGCCATATCCAAACCTTCACTGATTGAGTGTCTGTGTGTGTGTGCGCGCGCCTGCGCGGGTTCATGTACATGTTTTCGAGTGGGACTGCGAGCGTGTGTGTGTGTGTGTGTGTGTGTGTGTGTGCCTGCACCTGAGTGGGTACATGTATATGTTTTCTAATGGGACTACGATCGTGTGTGTTTGTGTGCGTATATGTATGTGTGCATATGTGTGTGCGTGCGCGCTCGTATTCGCATGCGTGCGTGCACATGTTTATTCGTATGTGTGTGTGAGTGAGTGAATGCATGTATGTGTGTTCGTTTGTCTGTGTTTTCGTGTGTTCGAGTGGGTGACTGAGTGTGTGTCCGTGTGTGTATGTGCGTGAAAGAGTATGTATGTGTGTGAGCGTGTTTGTGAGTGCTTGCGAACGTGTGTGCGAGTGCTTCTGTTTTTGTGTGTGTGAATATGTGCGTGTGTGTTGATGTGTGTTGGAAAATCACATATAGCAAAGGATTTTCGTGAAAAGCTGTTTATTGCAAAGACATATAAAATATTCATGTTATTGTCTTTCAGCGAAATGAAATTACTCAAACCTGACATTTATTTGTTTCAATGGAGGTTTATCTTTCATAATGTTAAATGTACTCCGTTTATGTATAGAGTGGTTAAATTTTGTAAGAAAAAAACCTCTACAACACGACAAAATTGAATAAAGATGGCATCCATGATGACACCAAGTAAAATATTAAAGGAATAAAAATATTTCGCCGCCCGAAATGTATTACTATGTAAGATAGTCACCAATAAATTCATAAAATTTCCTGTCTTTCCTACTTTGTTTGTCTGTCTGCCTGTCTCATTTTCTCCTTTTCGATGACTCTCTCTCTATTCCTCCACTAAATTATATATATATATATATATATATATATATATATATATATATATATATATATATATATATATATCAATAGAAACGAGGTGAGATATACCTTAAAAGACTCAATGTAAAATGTTCCTAGTAGTACAAAATAAAAAAAAAATACATATACCTCATAAGGATCATTTTCAAACCTTTTATCGTCCTAAGAATACGTTCGTAAATATTAAATTGACAGACAGAACAATTCATAATGCAAGAAATATATATATATATATATATATATATATATATATATATATATCTCATGTGTGTGTATATATATATCATATATATATAGTATATTAAATTTCCTGTCTTTCCTAGGAGGTTTGTCTGTCTGCGTGACGCGTTTTCTCCTTTCGATGATCCCTCTATTTGTTATGCTAATTATATATATATATACAAATATATTTATATATATATATATTGCGCCTATATATATATTTCCATTTCTAATGAGGGTATTATTCTGTAAAAAATTCATATATAAATGTTCCTAGTGATATATAAATATATAAAAAATATATATATACCTCAAGGATCATTTATATATATATTGTCCTAAGAATACGTTCGTATATATATATATATATAAGAACACCATATGTATGTATATATATATATATATATATATATATATATATATATATATATATATATATATATATATATATATATATATATATATATATATAGTATATATATATCAGTATATATATATATATATATATATATATATATAGTGTATATATATATATATATATATATATCAGTATATATATATATATATATATATATATATATATATATATATATATATATATATATATATATATATATATATGTTCAGCATATATATAATTTGTTACATATATATTATATATATATATTATATACACTGCATATACTATATATATAATTATATATATAATGTGTATATATGTATATATATCTATATACACATATATATATATTAATCTGTATGTATATATTATATATGTTATATATATATATATATCCCAATATATATATATATATATATATATATATATATATATATATATATATATATATATATATACATATATATATATATATATATATATATAAATTATGTTTATATATATAAGTTTATATTTATGCGTAAAATTTACTCAAAGTCCGTGTTGAGAATATGCATTTTCGATCCTTTACTTCGAAAACGCAATCGTAATCCTAAGGATAAATGACGTATTACGAAATCAACGGGAATAGTAAAAGAGATAATTATGAGGATAAGGATGAAAGCTATCAAATGACCTGAAGATATATATATATATATATATATATATATATATATATATATATATATATATTCTTTGCCTTCACCATGGCACCTATTCTTTTCTCAGTTAAAGTGAATTACTTCTTCACCATCTCTTCGCTTATATTGTACATTATAAGGACATATTTTAGGTTCCGTTGTGTTCGTAATATTCCTTTCTAAGCAAATACCCGTGGGAAAAGTAATGAATCCCCCCACCTTTTCGCCCTCTAGGTATGTGTTAATTAGGGAGATGTGTATCTGTAAACAATTATTATCTAAACTATTTTCTTACGTCAAATACTGCAAAAAAGCAATAATATTTATTGAAGTTAAACCTATTTTCCGCAAACCAAATTACTTTAAGAGAAAGGTGCTCTAATCTGGAATCGACTTTCTGGTTTGATGCTTTCGCGTCATAAACTCTTTGAAACATTGACCATGATGCGATTCGAACATCGGTATCACGCCATGAATTCTCAGCGTCTCTAAAGAAAAGGCGGGTGCTTGTCATACATTCCTCTTTACATTTCCTCTGTTATTTTTTTAGTGGTTTTCAAACTCTACTTTTTTCTCTTGTTATAATTTATGCCCCAGTTTTCTGTATTATTGTGTTTGATAATGTTAATGTGTCTAAGGCGGAAGATGACAACGAAAAAAATCTGTCAACCTATTCCACTTACCGTTAATAAGCCTGAACGCATGGGTTAGAGATTACAGCATCTCATACGAACTTCTGTACGAGAAAGAACATCGATGACTTCGTATTGTCTGCTATTGAGTCAGCTGTGTATTGAGATTCTTAGAAACAATTATTGTGGCCCAAAAAAATATATAGCAATTTCTGGTTAGATTTAGTTTATGCCTTGAGGCAAGAGAAAACATTATTAAATTTTTTTTTCACCTTTTCGAGGGAGAAGAAAATAAGGACAAGTCACAGTGACAAGAATCATGTTTTCCGGTAAAGACATATGTATAATTTCATTCTAATTAAATACACACCAAGATTGTGGTAAAAAGGAAAATTACTGGAAAACGGAATATATATATATATATATATATATATATAGTCATCAACAGACAGACTGATTCGCTATATCACAGCTCTTCAGTGTGGCTAGATGCCCGACTGCTTCAAGCCGGGATCGAAAGTCGACCCATATGTCATCAGTCAGTGATTCTACCCGTAAGCGATCGACGCACGGCAGAAAGAAGGTGGGATTTTAAAGTTTTCTATGCTAAATACGCCAGTAACCAGGAGATCACAATTCGTACTTGAAGAGTAATGCATTAATAGCAGCAGCCGCCATTGTTTTTAAAATTACCCTTTTCTCCAGAGAACTTTGTCTGTCTGTCTGTCTCTCTCTCTCTCATATATATATATATATATATATATATATAGGCAGCCTCATCATTTAAACATGTTTCATCGAAAAATATAGACATATTTTGTCTATTTGTTTTTATACTGGCCATTTCCAGTTCTCTAATAGCAATCTTGATGTTAAGATGAAATTTATCAAGGATGGTGCTGTAGTGTTTTCATACCCAAGAACTTATCCTCAGGGGCAAATTAGAAAAGAATAACTTATTATGGTTACAATTCATTGTGATGATTACTTTTAAAATCACGCATGAACGCGCTCTGTGATAATTATTTTAAAATAATAAGACCGCTGAAAGACATGTTTACCTATAAATATAACCTACCATAAAACTATATATATATATATATATTTATAAAGAAATATAGTCTTAAGGTGTGCTATATTTATGGAATAAAGTGCTCAATATCAGAGATAGAGCGTGTGTAAATATAAAAGTGAACATATAAGTCAACACTTAGAGGCGACAGTCTGTTTCATGCTATATGCATATAACGGCTAACGACTTCCGGTAAAATAACCACCATAATAGAATACCCACAATGCACCACTAACCCGTATATATATAAATAGCCGAGAAAAATAACAGCATATGTGGCCTGACGATTGCATATAGTATGAAACAGACTGTTGCCTCTAAGTGTTGACTTCTATGTTCACTTATATATATATATATATATATATATGTGTGTGTGTGTGTGTGTGAGTGTGTGTAAAGATAGTTAGGGAAACATACAGAGAGAGCTTTTCGAAAAAAAAAGCTTAAAAAAATATAAAAAGATTTAAATAATTCCGTCCGATTTTTAAAAAGTTATTGTAATACTTTGTTATTACCCATAACAACATAATGGACTGTTCCATACGTAATAAATACTGCGCCTCAAGAGGAAGCGGAGAGTTCAGTCCGAAGTCGGGTGACCGGCTGATCGGCTTATCGGTTGAACTCTCTGCCTTCGGGCGGGGAGGAACCCGAACGAGGCTACGCCGAAGGGCGGAGTCTCTTTCGGGGAGGTAAACCGATCCTGAACCCGTTTATATGGGTTCTAAGGGCATATTTTTGGCCGAGCCCACGGGCTCAGAGATCCCATGTTAAACCAGCCTTGTGCCACATGATGCTCTCGTCGAGGTGGTGACGAGATACCCTTCTGTCTGAAGTCTGGAGTGCGGTCCGTCAGAAGTCCGTCAGGAATCTGTCAGCCAGTCAGTGAGAGCGAGTCAGTCAGTCCGTCGAGTCAGAGGCAGTCCGAAGCAGAGTTGCGTTCAGACAATTACTACTAAACCTGATTGTTCGTACTAACACTTCTACTTCTCTGTATATATTCCTGTTTGTAATATATCTGTGTTATTCCATATCCGTGTTCGAGTTCTTCTATATTGGTTCTACCTTGGACTATCACCATGGTACAAGGACCTGGACCATAACATACTTATTATTTATTAATAGTTCTGGTGAATCATCCAGCACTATGTTCGTCTTCATTGATTAGGACCTCTTGCTAACTATCCACTAACTCGATAACCTCGACGATAGGAATCACTAGATTGTGATACGAAAAATTCATCAAGCCATGCTTTAAGATCCACAAACTTGTTGAAGGAAACACCTGTGAAATTGTTAGAAAGCGGCCCAAAAACTTGGTCGTCCGAAGGGACTAAATCAAGATGATATTGTAGGTGAGGCAGAACATCCCAACCGAGCTCTTTCTTTGTACCCACGATCAGCCTGGTGTAGGATCGCTAGACTTTTTCTCTCGGTCAATACGCGTGACACCTATGCGCTGTGTTTCTGGACCTTATCCTTTACGCGACGATGACAAGCGGCATTAACATAAAAGCGTGCCATATTCCGTGACATACTGGTAGAAAATACAAATATAATAGCCTCCTCCACATGTAAAAAAAAAGAAAAAGTCTGGAATAATGGAAGCATTAATAATGAAAATGACAAGGGCAAAACTCAATAACATCAACTATGAATGCGTTGGCAATATGCTAACAGCATTTGAAACACAAACAAACAAAAAAAACCTTGATAATGGCTGATAGAATTGCCGAAAGCGCACGGATATACAGCACACTCGAAGTTTTAGAAATTTTATGTCCAGAAAAAGAAATCCCTTCACTAAAAAGAAAAATGAATAAAAGCTTAATCAGAGTACTTTGTCAGTAACATTTAATGAAACTTGTATAAAAGATTCATTCCTGCTCATATGCAAAATCATATATATATATATATATATAGTTGTAGAGTGGATAAATGAAACTGCCAGATATAAACAGGCGTGTACGCATGTAGATAGACACCGTGCCTGACGAACTGGGAACGCCATCCAGCGAAACTATAGTCGCACACCAAAAAACGTAGTTACGGGTATATCAACTAATTAATACACACACACACGCGCTTACACACACACACACACACACACACACACACACTCTGTCTGTCACTCTCTCTCTCTCTCGATATATATATATATATATATATTACTTTTTCATATATATCTATGTAAATAGTTAGCTACTATCTCATTCTATTTATTTATCTATTTCTCTCTATCAAAATATTCGATCATTGTTGTTCAGCTCAATCCTTCTATTGGATATAATTGCTTCCATGCGAAATCCCTTCCAGACCTTTCATTTCGTTCGATAATTCCTTTTGACTCCATCTTGCACGATTGCATTGGATACGCAGTCATCGATCGGACAGCATTTTCAATCTCCCCCTACCTCAAGAGATTACATTCTTCGTTTCAGCTCTCGCCACCTCCACTTCCTGGATACTTCCGGTGTTTCGATTTCCTGTTTATATTCCGTCCTTCATTTTGAATTGTATTCGACAAGTGTCGTTTTGTTTTGTTTGCTCGCGTCGGGCGGCGATTCCCAGAGGGTTTGTTATTGATACACTGCCAAAAATGCGCTCCACCTTAAAGAAAACAGTCGTAGATGTTAAGCAATCGATATGTACATGTTAGCGACGAGTTTCGTGAATATCATGGCGAAGATACAACCCGGCGAAATTAAATAAATTATCAAAACAGGCTCGTCTAAATGTAACTGGCTTTGCACGCAGCGTTTCTGTCTACGAAACGAATCAGAATTGGAATTTGATGATTTCAAAGTAAGTGAATTGAAATGGATCTGTCTTCAGAGAAAATTGTTGCGGGCGTTATATTGACCTGCAAACCAATATTGAATGCCAAAAGGCAACAACAAACATAGCGAAGACACGAGTAAAAATACATATTAGCAAGTTTACTTTTGTTAAAGAAAATACACGAACAAAAATAATGTTACAGTGCACTAGGCAAAAGAGAACTCTGCAAGCTCATGTAAAAGGTGATAAAAACGTTGTCCTGAGAAGGACAGCTATGCAGGAAAGCGTTGTCCTTAAAAGGATAGTTTATTGCATATCGTTGATTCCCGGAACTTCTGTCCTATATATAGCTAGTTCTCGGTATAACAATAAACTACATCCGTCATCAAGGTTGCTGATCGGGAGATTGGAGGTTTTGTGGAACTTAAAACAACCTTCTTAATAGCTTTTGTTCCCAGACACAGTTTGAACCCCACTTCCACTAGACGGTGTGGTTGCATCAGTTAGGGTACCTGGTGTGGACAAGTATTGAACTCCGAAACAAAACAAAAACATTATATTATATAATAAAACTATAATTTATAGTAAAATCATCAGCAATACATATTTATATGAAAAAATACAATTTTAAGCAAAATTACCAGCAGTACATTTTATACCAGAATTACCAACAGTACAATTTTAAAGCAAAATTACCAGCAGTACATTTTATACCAGAGTTACCAACAGTACAATTTTAAAAGCAAAATTACCAAAATTACAGTATTTTATACCAGAATTACCAACAGTACAATTTTAAAGCAAAATTACCAGCAGTACATTTTATACCAGAATTAGCAACAGTACAATTTTAAAGCAAAATTACCAGCAGTACATTTTATACCAGAGTTACCAACAGTACAATTTTAAAGCAAAATTACCAGCAGTATTTTATACCAGAATTACCAACAGTACAATTTTAAAGCAAAATTACCAGCAGTACATTTTATACCAGAATTACCAACAGTACAATTTTAAGCAAAATTACCAGCAGTATTTTTTCAGAATTACAACAGTACAATTTTAAAGCAAAATTACAGCAGCATTTTATACCAGAATTAAAATAGTACAAAAAGTAAAATTACCAGCAGTACATTTTATACCAGAATTACCAACAGTACAATTTTAAGCAAAATTACCTGCACATTTTATTTTATACCAGAATTAGCAACAGTACAATTTTAAAGCAAAATTACCAGCAGTACATTTTATACCAGAATTAGCAACAGTAAAATTTTAAGCAAAATTACCTGCAGTACATTTTATACCAGAATTAGCAACAGTACAATTTTAAAGCAAAATTACCAGCAGTACATTTTATACCAGAATTAGCAACAGTACAATTTTAAAGCAAAATTACCAGCAGTATTTTATACCAGAATTACCAACAGTACAATTTTAAAGCAAAATTACCAGCAGTACATTTTATACCAGAATTAGCAACAGTACAATATTAAAGCAAAATTACCAGCAGTATATTTTATCTATACTTGAATGCATACAATTGCGTTCAAAATATATTTAGCTGAAGCCATAAAATTGTGTTTAAATATTTAAAATAAATTTCGGCATCAAATGAAAAATAAGTGGTTGATATGCAGTTAAACAAGCAAATCATCTTCCCTAAATTTTCGTCGTTGCTTAAATGCTCGGACCATGATATTCTCAGCATCCTTCTGTAGAACCTAACTACTCGTATTGACGAGAAAAATAGATAATTAGTACATAAAATTTCAGAGTTTAGTCGCAGACATCAGAAATATAGAATTGAAGTAGACTTTAGCAGGAACCGGAAAACTAACCCTAAAGAGGAAACATTGGATAAACCACTACTCCTGTTCAAAAGACTGGGGCTAGGTGTGAGCTGGGGACTTGGCGAACCTATTTATTCCTGTTAAACACAGAATTAAAACAATTAAATTATAAATAACATTATAGAGTTTAGGCGGAGAACAATAAAATTACTGTAAACATCGTATATATTTCTAGTTCAGTTCTTATATTTCTTTTTAAGGTAATATGCTTAAAATTTACACAGATATTTATTAGTAAAAGCTGAAGTACCATGACGCACTTATTTAGTATGATACTTCAATAATTATAATAATTTGATCTGTCAGTTACTAAAGAGAGAATATTTTTGTTCTTTAACACTCCATGTTACTAACGGGGGGTTAAAATTATTATTACTATATTTATTTTAACCATTTCACCCCAAGCAAGGCAATAAAACCACCAAGAAAGAAATAGTTACTGAGTTTGAAAGAGTAAGAAACAAAAAAGAAGATTACTAAGGAGAAAGAAAAATAAAAGAAGAGGAATAAAAAAAAGAGAGTAAATAACGATTGACATTGCACTTAAATATGTCAAGATCAAAGTTGTCTGGGAAGCAAGAGGCCGGAAGAGAATTTAATAAGCGAGAAGTAGGATTGAATAACTGTTAGCATAGAGCGACTCTAAAGTCTGTATATTTTCGATACGAATCAAGAATATAAACAATTCTGTAAATATAAGACAATTGTATGAGCATTCAGACAGAACAATGATTAAACCTGTTTGCGAGTTTGATTTGAAATTCGGCATCAAGAATCTTTCAGATGGGTTATGAGTTTAACGAGATAAATGCGTAAACTAATGGCGGAACAGCTATACGGATGAATAGTAATGGAATAAATATTGTTCTAGAGCTACAAACTATTGAAAATTGTGGAGATGGTTTACGTCATTATGCAACACGGAACATAAGGCTTGTCAAATTACCTCTTCTGTAAACACCCTCTTTAGATAAAGATGGTTTAGGCAAAATCCTTATACACTCATAATTGAATGCATATCACAGTTCCTGTAGGCTCAGGGTGGAAAGATACATTATATGAGACTGGTCGCTGAACAGCTGAATCAGCACAAAGACGACACGAGACAATTATTTTATTCAAATTGCCGCTTGATCCGTTCATGCTCATCATTCCCTAGTTGTACCGGAAGTGTTTAAAATCATTATCATAATATTACTGATGTTGTGTTAGAACATCACACTTCCTAAAATAATTTATTTTCTTTGTTAATTTATTTCAAACGTTTCCAAATTACAAAATAAATTATTTAAAATTTTGTTTTGATTATAGTCAAAGGGCGATAACTCAGTAATTTTATGAAATCAAACCATTATTTTGGGGTTTGTATTGTTCGTCCGCTTCGAGTTTTTCCAGTACTTTCTCTTGTAATATTATTTGCTTGAAAATCCTTCTAATGATCACTAATTGGTTTCTTTCTAAGAAGTCTAATTTCAAAATCTGAAAATGAAATATGTCTTATTACTTCAGAAATTTCTCTGATTAGATGTCACAATACACGACTTGTCGTCAATGTCTGTAGGCTACAACGAAATATTTCATTTTCCCACACTTCTTGCACGATTTCCCTCTCGCTGGCCAGTTTTTTAAATCGAGTTTTTTGTTATATCTACAGCAGTTGTATTTGTTTTCCCGCCTTTTCTTTTTGATATCTCTCGTTGGTTTCTTAATTTCTTTCCTTCGTCTTCATTTTTCTCGTGAATTTCTTCGATTTGAGATTTTATTTGTTCACTGCTCCTGGCCATCTCCGTAGATTTCTCGAGTTTCAAATCAGGAATTAACTGTAATCTTTCGGATAGGTCCTTATTTTGTCGTTCTGTCGAAAGAGGGTCTATGATTTGGTCACTTTTTTTGAGATCTTCCATGCTTCAGCTAATTCGTGCAGTGGGTAATTAATGGCTTCTACTGGTTCTCCTGGTAAGTGGACTCTAAGGTAAACTTTTACCCTTTCATGCATTATTTTTCTTTTGGGCATGAAGTAGGCATTGTTTTTTTTTTTCTAAAACTGAGTCATATATATTAGCATCTTCTCGTCGTGAGAAAGAAAACGTTCGGAATATATTTTTCACTTCACTTTCCATGCAGTATATTTATATACTGACGTGAGTTTTGTTGTTTTCTCCACAGGATTTTCGATGCTCGTCGAAAAAACTGAAATCACTGCTACCATTTTTGACAATTTCCCGGATTTGTAAAATCGAACGACTGCGGTGTAGCTAATGTTAACATATATTTTTTTTAATAAAAAAAAAAAAGTTCGAACTGTGTCCTGTTTTTCTACTAGAAAATAATTTTCCTGTTTTAGATTTGATCCATCATAGACACCATATTCCTCCGGGCTTAGGGTGGTAAAAATTATCTCAGACTGGCCGCAGAAAAGCTGAAGAAAATACAAGAACGACACGAGACCTGCTACGTTCAACAACTATTTTGTTCAAACTGCCGCTCGACCAGTTTGCTCCTATTGGACCCGGAAGTTCTTACAATCTTCATCATAATCAATGATGTTGTTATAGAACAGTCACTGTATATGATATTCTGGCAGTGGCAAAACTGCCAATATTTTCGAAGGGAATTTGCTATAATACATCATATAAAATTACCTTAGGAGCTAAGTAAGGTACTAAAAAACAAAAGAAAAGAGTCC
>CAHIKZ030000209.1:917500-987500 GCA_903632075.3 Acanthosepion pharaonis | reverse complement strand
AACTAACTTATATATTTCCACCATAAAACTTTCTCATTTTAGTCAATTGCCCTTTTGTGATGTCTGTTACCCCTGACCGGCGAAGAAACATCGTAACTCTTTATGTACGAAGCGGGTGGCTCGGAATGCAATTTCCCCCTTTCATTTTAAAAAAAATCAAAAAAAAAAAAATCTGTAAGTTCAATACCAGCATTAGATATGACCCCCTCCAAAAAAAAAAAAAAAAATACAGAACACCACACTTTTAACATCCTCACAGTCTAGCCATTTTCGTCATCGATGAAGAAGAGTCGGTATCTAAGGAATGAAAAAATTATTTTGTCTATGGTCACAACTACTGTGTGTCTATGTGTCTGTCAATGTGTGTATATGCGTGCGTGTTTGTGTATGTCCCCAAATGCGCGTGCGAGCCCAATATTCCTCGTACCCACAGTTTTGGGTATCCTGAAAATTACTCTTTGTGTGTGTGTGCGCATGCACGTGCTTGTCTTTTACACACACATACCGTTCCAGACAAACATGCGCGAACGCGCTCACACACGCGCGGGTGTTGACACAGGTTTCTATCTATCTATCTATCTATATATATATATATATATATATATATATATATATATATATATATTTATTTATTTAAAAATATGATTCCAACTCGCTAAATAATAATTATATTTATGCTCTACTTTTGTATCGAGCACTATTTTTTAAAAATAATAACTAAAATACTAAGGAACTTTGGATTATTTACCTAACCAGTTCCTTCCTATTTTCTATAAATGTTCACATATTATATATATATATATATATATATATATATATATATATATATATATATACACGCACATAACACACTAGTGGACTATCCTGAGTACTCAGTAAACTAAAGAGGTGGTAAACTTCTATGGACACATGTGTCTTCCAAGTACTGCAGGTGTGTTGTAGATGTGGTAGACCCATTTCGCTCAAGTGGTTGAGGATCAATTGCCACTTGTTTCCGCGTGAGAACAGCAAGGCCTGCTATAAAATACTTGCGCGCGCCTGAATACACGCACACACACCCACACACGTGCGTGTGTATGTGTTTGCACATTTATACACGTTCAAGCAAAAAGCAAGCACACACGCTCACACACAGACAAACCCATATATATATTTATATATATGTATGTATGCACGTATATATATATATATATAGAGAGAGAGAGAGAGAGCGAGAGAGAGAAAGAGGGTGTGAGAGAGAGAGCGAGAGAGGGTGTGAGAGATTCTTCGTAATTTGTATTTTACTGCAGTAATGTCATGCTATTTCTGATAAAATGACAAGACAATCCTACTGGATACTGAATTATATCTTTCTCTAAATCAATACAGGCTTATGTAATCATAAACGAATCTTGTCTAAATGGTCTTTTCTATCGATAAAAACACGTACGTCTGAATAGACAACGAAATATTTACAAAGACAGCCTATCTCAATGTTGTAAATGGAATATCGATTAATTAGAAGTATGTTTTGCTAAATTACACTCCTCTGTTTAGCAAAATATAAGTACCAAAATAATTTCGTGCCAGTAAACCTTATCTATTTGATTTTTCTTCTTCGCAGTTAGTTATTTCATGAAGTCCAATAAGTATTGGTGAGACTTGTTAAAAAATGCTTTCTGTCTATTCTGTTTTTTTTTTTGTTTTTTTTCAGGGAGACCATCGGCTGGAAATTGACATAGATTTCTGGAACTTACCTCTGGAATATTGGACATTCTCAAGACATTTTTAAGGTAAGTCGAACTTATTTTCATGATTTACTTCAAATGGAATACGGAAAAGTAATCTAAAAGAAGAATTCTAACTTTATCGGCACAAAAGCCCGAGGCTGTCTGAAAGTAACGTTTGCCTTAATCCTGAACAACTGCTTAGATACGGCATTCGCATTGACGAATCTGCTTCAGGCTTAGGTAAAAGCAAAATTCTATTAATCCTGAAATCTTCCCTTTATAGACAAAAAGTTTAGAAAACGACAAAAGAAACAGGATAGCGTTGGAGAAAATCTAATTTCTATGAGCAGTTATGAGTGAATCTCACTGCCAAGTTCAAATGAAGCGGGCTGAAAAACTAGAAAGAAAGAAAAAAGTATTATTTATTTAAATTTCCTTACTCTGAATTAATAAACATCAAGGTATAAAAAAATCTATTAAAGATACTTGTTTAATAAAAAAACAACCTGTTATGTTGCAGATTATATGAAGAGAAAAAAAATGGTAATATTTTCCTTACCTTCTGACGATGGTGTTACGCATAGACCACCATTTGTTTGGCATAACTGACTAATGCTTACACGGCGGAAGTAGTTCCCGGTAGCGGAAGTAGAAATTTATTAAGCTGCTTTAGGGTTTCCGGCGAAATTTTATATAGTTTGCTCGGCAGTCTTCTCTCCAAAAGTTAGTGGGTGTCTGAATTCAATGTCTTCCTTCTCCTAGATTGGCTGCCACCCAAGGCAAGACAGCCAGGTGTGTACTGATTTAATCCATTTTTCAATGTTTTTTTTTTTCAAGGGCATTAATTATTATATCCATAAAAAATACAGCTTTTTCCTTAACGCTTAAAAGATGGAAAAATTGTGGGCACTTTGTGTCTTAGCTACAAATATATATATATTGAGAAGCGAGATACAGTAATCCCAACATTAAAAGATACATACAAATCGAATACGCATTAATCGAATATAACAGGAAATGATGTAATTTTTACCTCAAATTTTTGTCTAATTCACATTTCTAATTTGCGTACTTTTAAATTAAAATATAGAAGATCCAATAACAATACTATGAATTAATATTTATTAATCTGATTTTTTTATGAAAAACATTTAAAGTAGCTTGTCAAATGATATTCTGTTTCTTCGGTACCAAAGAATTGCACCTTTAAATTTTCAAAATATATCCAATCATTAGTATTTTAACCTGAAAATTGTATTTATGATCTTTCCATGATAAATGCATACGTCTTTTATATTTTGATATTTTTTGATAAATGTAAATATCTGTATCGACTTAAATCGTCCATTTTTTAACAAAAAAATCAAGAATTTCCTTTTAAGATCTTAAAAATAAACATGAAAAAAATATTGAATAAATTGTTACAGAGACAAATATTCAAATCTATATTTTTATTATCGGCTTATATTAAAAAAATGATCTATTTTTAACCATCCAGTTTTAACACTATTGTAATTAATTAGAGAACGTAATTCTTGGCAAACAAAATAGTTACCCATTTTTCTATTTTTAAAATTTACAATATTTTTTAATTAATCTGTAACGATTAAAAAAAAATCAATTTTCAATTACTATGTTTAAACTGAAGAATGTTTTACCATCCTAACTGAGTATTATATATACACTAATCGAATTTTGGTATATAAAAATTTTAGCGCACTAATCGAAAACGCATTAGTCGCATACTCAATGATTTGATGTCCCGTGTTTATTAGAAAATGATGTATATTACATCTTTTTTTTTTCAATAAATATATTTTGTTTGATGTCATGTAAGTAAGAAACAGTTTTATATGTTACTCGTACTGAGACATATATTAGTTTAAACTTCCCGCTTTACGATGTGTAAATCTGATGCTATAAAAATTCAGAAAAAATTAACAAAATTTAATAGTATCAAAAGTTTATATTTTTCAAATCATTATTCTACCTAAAATAAAATAGAATAATCTAATAAACAAAACCAGGAACTCAAAACATTTCTTTCACATTTTTCTTCGGGTTATGGAAATATAAACATTTTTTTTTTGTTTGCAGCAAATCTTTTAAGTCGGTCTTTGATTCAGGAATTTTAAAGAACAATCATTACACTCCAAGGAAGACAATAAAAGCTAAGAGGGCGTAATGGTTTACCTAGCCGCCAATCTAGTTCTGCGCTTAAATTCGTAAAATCTAGCTTACTAACGAGGTCAAGTCGTCAGAATAATTATCGTAAAATTATGTATAGAAAAGGCAAAGGGAAGCTATGTTACGGCGGGGGAAAATGTTGCTGAAGCATAGCTACCAGCTGCCAGGGTCGATACCGTTTCACATTCTTCATTGGGTTTTTGTCAAGAATCTCTAGATATAAAACAAAAGCATCAGACCAACTGTGACTGTAATATTCAATACATAATGAACCTATATTCCTAACAGCAGACTTAGCCATTCATTCAATATAATAATTCCACTTCACATCATTGGAAAACGTGAAACCAAAAAGGCACAGTAAGGTGCTCTGCTGGAACTTAACGTTAAAAAGATTCTTTGTGATCATTGAGCGCAATTTCATTTTTGATGGGTTTCGAATGTGCAGAAGTTAATGAGGAATGCTTCTTTAATTTCAAGATTATTTTTTATCTGCACGCTACACATTTCTCGCAAAAATAGGGTTCTCTCTTTTCCTACGGTTGGTGGCTGACAATATTCAGTCCCCCCCACTGGGGCAACATGTGACACAAGGTCGGTTGTTTATTGTGGGTTTCCCGAGCCCGTGGGCTCGGCCCAAAAATATACGCGTTTGAACCCGCCTAAACGGGTTCAGGGCCGATTTTACTTCCCCGAAGGAGACTCCACCCTTCGGCGTAGCCTCCTTCGGGTTCCTCTCCGTCTCTAGACAGAGAGTTGAACCGAACAGTCTGTTCAAAATGAACTGCTGACTGACGGTTGGTGGCTGACTGATTCGATTCAACAAATATAATGATGAATAATGTAAAATAACCACATGTATTCAATACTGCGAAAAACTGTAACAATAATACCTCTTTTCTAGATTATTGGTACTACCATTAAATTAAATTTGGTTCAAAATTCTTAAAATCACGGAGCCTATTATCGAATAATATAAGTCAACTGTTGAAGAAAATACATTTTCCAAAATTTCTTTCGATTGGTTATTTTAAACTCCGTTGTATTTAGCTGTTATATAGAAATAAAGTATCACTGCCGACACTTGAGTATGAACATAGATCGCCAATGAACAATCACAGGCGATCCCATTATTGAATTAAGTGTATCACGTGACCATAGAGGAAACGCATGTATATGAAGTTGCGTGACGTCTAGATTTATCGCTAGTTCCTCTCTATCTTCTATTTCTGTACGGACCGCTATTTTCTACATTGTCCTCTATACTGTTTCTCTAATTTGATCACTATATGGATTAGTATTCGAGCGAGTATTATCGAGCAAGTACTATTAAAGCAAGTGATATACGAAGGCGTCTGACACAATGGCGTTACTATAAGTTGTATCTGCGATTACAAAGTCTCTATTGCAACGAGCATTCCGAAAGTGACACCAAGTATTCGTTGACATTTAAAAAGTGGTAACGGGTGTTCGTTGACATTACAAAATTATTAAAAGGAAATTGATATTTTCTCAGATTACTACTGTGTGACGCTAAATATAGATGAATGAAGGTAGGAAGATTGTCTTACGTCAGTCTTCGAAAAGGAGAGTTGTTGAACTTCAATATTTTTCTTAGTTTTATTTACACTCTAATACAGCCGCTGCACCAATTTTGTATACGGAACAGTAATTGTCCTACCAAGCTGAATACATGTCAATATTTTTTTTAATCAATTCATCCCTGACAAGAGGATAATACCACGAAGATGCAAGAGGATACTGGGAGTTAAATAGAATAAGAAGACTTTAGAAGGAACCGAAAACACTATTCTAAAGAGGAAAAAAGGGATAAACTTCTACTGATGTTCCAAAGACCGGAGAAGAGAGTGAACCGGACGATAGGTAAACCTATCTATTCCTAATTAACAGCTAATAACTAATCCGATTCCTAACATAACCGCGCTTCAAATTTTACCAAGGGTGAGCCAGATCGAGCCAACCTGCCAACAGCTGGCGTACATGCATTTGCTTACAACCTTTCTAGTGAGTGATAGACTGATTTGATTTTTTACGGTTTATCAACGTTCTGTATATTATTTAAAACCAGAATATATTTTAGATTGTAAGAATCTTTTAGAGAAAATAATGATTTACTGATACAAGTCCTATTAACTAACCTATATTAGTAGAAGAGGTCGATTTTCAAAAATGTATTTGCGCTTAAGTGAATGGAAAAAAAATGACTGGAATTAAAAGTCGTCTATTCTGAAGAGATTCTATCTCTAGTGACTCAACTGCAGGAATTTAAGCGTGCTACTTAATTGGCTGTGATGCCTTGTGTTGTAAATGATTACAACTCGGAATTAGAACTCGATAAGCCGAGTTTGAATTTGTTACATTCACTTACGCACCAATCCCCTTGAGAAAGGTATGAATCCATCTCTTCTTCACACCTGCTATGAGTTGAATAGCAGGACAGACAATGGATTCTATAGCCTTGGTTAGCAATCTGTCGCAGATAGAAACGACCACCTACTGCTAGAAAACCTCTGCCTAGTGAATCGTGAATCGAAAGAGACATAATCGCCTAATACTGTATCCCGTATGACGCATAACTGACTGACTGAATTGGCAATTACGTCTCACTGGGCTACAGGTGAACTACCTACATGCAACCGACTTATCTCTGCTAACATCTTCTTTTCTCGCTTGTGGAAAACCCGTCTGATGACTTGCTTCCCTGACACATATACTCTTCAAACATTTAAATCCATGCCAATTGCCATCTTCTGTCTTCCTGAAATCTGTTCCTTTACTGTCCTTTCCTCAATTCTCCTCACTGAAGTATTCTCATCCTTTTTCATTCCCTGTGACCCTCTGCATCCTAATGGCATTATCGCCTTGCTTGACGTGAAATGGGTAAAAGAAATGAAAATAAATACACATATTTTTGTTTATAGTTTAAAAGATTTCAAATACAAGTCTACTTTCTTGTATTCACTGTCGCATTAATTAAGTATAATATTCCTTAAAATCTGGCTCTCTTTGCACGGGAGACAACTAGTCTAAAAGGAATAATTTGACATAAAAACAGTTGAAAATTCAAGGAAAATAAAAAGAAATCTACAGAGAACCTTCATCGCCAACGTCGCGAACATCTATAAACAATACTGATTCTTAAAGAGAATAATACAAAGAAGAACAAATGTGGCCCGTCTATCAATGTGAACAATTTGCAATCGTTTACTTACAACAGGAGATACGCCAGAACATCTTCATGCATGTTCATTAGGACAGGTCGATTTTGGAACTGTTGTGTGGAATCTTCCACGTCAGCCAGTCACCCCTGCGTGGGTAAATTAAACTATTCCCTGTAGGTGAATATATGACAAGCATTCATTGGTTAATCTACTTCAAACTAGCTCGCTGATTGGTCAGTTCCGACCAATCAAACCGCCTGCACGTGACAAATCTGTTTTCCCGCGTTCTCCATCTAACCCGGTCATGTGATACCCGATCATATATAAACAAAAACACGTGTAAACTCTCTCTCTCTCTCTCTCTCACGTCTCATTCCTTGCTGCCAAGATGTAATCTTCAAGAACTCCCGTCTTGACTAATGCAGTCAGACGTTAAAGAACATTAACAATATTCACGCAAGTACGAACTCTAAAATCTCTTCTGAACTCTTGCAACTTTACCAATTCACAATTCCAAACATGCTAAAGGAACTTTATTCTTCTAAACTACAGTTTAATAATCAATTTATTCTTTATGAGCTCAGGTACAAATATTACCAAGTCTAAGAGACACAAATCTGTCTAACCTTTTCAGTTCACATGCAGGTATATCAAATACTTAATTAAAAAATACTTCTGATCATTCAAAATACATCCGCCAGTCTGCAACAGTTGTATTGCAATTAATTTAAAAGCTGGTGTTTGACATGATAAATAATGTCGCAAATTTTTTTTTTTTCAAAATTCCTAGTTTTTTTTAGAAAATGAATTTAAATATTAAATTTAAGTTCAAAATATAAGCGTTGGAATTTAATTCCGGTGATCAATGAAAGCCTTCTAGCACGGCCATATAAAATTTATAATTTACTGAAGCTTTGCAAATTGTACATGGACAAGATTCATGGCACAAGCGCATGACCACTAAATCATTGTACCATCAAATAAAACCTTCATTAACTTCAAAGGGAAATTATACTGAACAATTTAGCTATATTATGATGTAATTTGTTATAAAGTCCAGTAGCATTAGCACGATTTTCAATAAACAATGCAAATTTAAAACATTTTGTCTCATAATTTATGCTCAGCAGTATTATGGGGTCATATCAACTTTATCTATTTTTTTTTATTAATCATAATCTAACAAATCTTATTAATTGATTAGACATTTTGTAATTTTTAAAAATTATACTTTACGAATACAGTTGAATAATGCATATTTTGTATATTGTGAATCATAATTAATTGATGGTTTGAATATATTTTCCATAAAATGTATCTAAAATACAAGATATCAATTTTATTTCGATTTAGTCGGAAAATAGTAAAATTTTAACGTCAGTTTATGAGCAAAATATCCAGAAATTAGGCATGTCTGTACATTTTTTCAGACTATATTTTAAAAAAGATGCTCACAAGTCGATGAAAGCTATGAATATAATTCTTGGGGTCAGAACGTAGCACATAAAACTCCAGCGTTCGAACTGAGTGCAATGTTGATTTTTCCAAAATAAGTTCAATATTCAAGCTGCCCTAATATCCATTGTGGTGCCACTTGAAGATACCTTGAAAGATCGAGTCACGCTATTTAGTGTTCAGTGATGAGAGGAATTCTTGCCTCGATTGTGTTCTTAGACCTGAAGAACGGCATCCAAGAAAATCTATTCCGCACGCACAAAGACTTAAAGCCTGGCATCAAAATGTGAACTGGTATGAGGTACAACAACCGAACAGCGTTGGTGTTTTTAACAGGAACTCTGATCGTAGCCATAATTGGACAGGACGGTGTTGAACACGTTTCTGCAGCGATTTACTAAGCGAAGCTTACATATGGCACAAGAACAAGGGTATGGAGCACCCAGTGAGGATCGAACTCACTACTCATTCGTAGATCTAGTTAGACAAGCTTGGTAACAATTGAACGATATAGATGTACCCAACGCGGTTTATAGCGGTTTACTAAGCCTAGCTTAGATTGGCCACAAGGCCAAAATTATGGAGCTTTCACTGAGGATGGAATTCACTACTCAGTCATCACTAATCTGGTAAGACAAGCTTGCTAACAATTACACTCCCTCCAAGTGCCTAATATGGTTTTATAGAATTTACTTAACCTAGTTTAAATGGGAAACAAGGCCGAAATTATGAAGCACCCAGTGAAGATCGAACCCAGTTCTCAGTCGTAATTGATCCACTGAGATAAGTCTGCTAACAATTGAACCACGCTGTAATGGCGAAAGTGTTTTTATATGAACTGAATGTCGTATTATTCAAATTGCATTACACGCTACACATTCATCTAACGACGGGCTTCCATTATGAGAAACTGATGCCATACTATTGCAGTGATCGATAAATTGATAAAAAAGAAAATATGTATTAGGCTGTCAGGAGTGTAATTAATTATTTCCACCCTAGGAATTACGAATTAACCAACCAATGCAGAAGTAAGATTTAATGATACGAAAATGAATATACAATTAACTTGTCGTATCTTTTATTAATTTGTGGTTTGTAGTGGATTTCAGCGTTTAATAGCATAAGGGATTGTAACTTTTAAAATAACAAATACAATATCGCTTATTGCATGAAATCCGAAAGCGTTGTACACTGACGGAATAATTTAAAGCATGTTTGCAGTGCATACTAATGGGCTGAATGCGCGCACACACACACACACACACACACACGCACATACAGAGAGAGAGAGACAGAGAGACAGAGAGAGAGAGAGAGAGACACGACACACACACACATATATATATATATATATATATATATATATATATATATATATATATATATATATATATATGTATGTATATTAGTGAATAAACATAATAACCGACGTCTATAGTACGACGTTGAGTTTCATGCAGTTCCAGCAATCTTTAGGTGCAAATATGTTCTAACCATTATAGTGTTTGCGTTCTCGTGGTGATGATTCAAAATCGTGTGCTAAAACTTGTATATTTAATCATTGTTGCGTAAAATATTAGTATTAACTATTAATAATTTATAACATTCAATAAAAAAAGAATAAAAAGTAAATAAAAAGAAGTATAAAATTATTTAAATTTGCATTCTAAAGTAAACATTAAATCAAGGTTGATAACTTCCTAATTTTTACATAAAATATTTAGTTATAACAATTATAGGTCGGGACTATATATCTAATGTACTATAAAGTGAAATTATATATACACACACGTTATAAATTAATCGAGTACAGTAATATTGGATTATATGTGTGTATAGATATATAAGAAATGTTATAGCTTATAAGAATAGTAATAGTTGCTGCATATTATATTTATATTCGTAAAATCTATCTTGCAATCTCTTTTAATCGAAAAGAAATTCAGATATTATTGGTTTGATTTGTTTCGTTTTACGGCATATCAATCTCAATGGGTTATTTAAGACCGACAAAATTTTTATTGGTGGTAATATTTTTATTTCAAAAATGTATTGCTAGTAATATTATTTTCCCCCAAAAATTTATTTCTGGTAATATTTTTCCGTCAAAAATTCTAATTCTCGTAATATTATTTCGTCGAATATATACTGCTGGTAATATTTTTTTCAAAAATGTATAGCTGGTAATATTTTTTTTAAATGTATTGCTGGTAATAATGTATTGGTGGTAATAATTTTTTCTTCAAAAATTTATTGCTGGTAATAATTTTTAGTATTTTTTTCAGTATTTCTGATATTAAAACCTATTTTTTACACTTTCATAGTATTTTGACCCACGTTTTGGGGTTAACTATATGCCCATAGCCTAGACCCTAACAGAAGCTACCATCCCGGGTCAGGGTGGACCGGGTAACACCAGCAATTAAGAGATGGTTCCACGCAACTCAGATCCTCCTGATCAGAGGCCTTGCTGGTGGATGTAGTTTATCGTCATGCCCAGGACGGTCAGATATCCTCATCGACATCGCTAGACAGATAAAGAAGATTAAACAGGCGAAAGAGATGAGACATTTTTTTATTATAACAATTATTATATGATGAATTTGAATAAATCAGTGTAAAATCGATATTATTAATCTCGAAAATTCAAGTAGTAATAAATTTGTCAGTTTAAAATGTTGACAAACAAATGTAAAAAAAAAAACTGACCTCAAACGCCAGTTTTTAATAGAAAACTAAGGCAGTAAAACAGTTTCAAATCTTTCTTATGTAATATACAATGTGTGCTACCAAAACTGATATAATTTAAAATGTGAATACCAGAGTAACTACGTGTTCCAGGCAAACGATAGCAAAGAGGAGTCATGTTGAACAGAAGAAGATTTATTTCGCAAAATACAAACAGGATAGGCAAAGGGATGTAGATTTTATAACCGATCACTCAAAGCTTCACAAATGTACAATATGTGCATCACTTGTGACATGACACACTTCGAGTCGGTAGTCCAGTTCCTGCCAAACACGCTCGAGCATGTCTCACATAACATTCTCCACCACGTGATTCTCTAGTTAATTTCCTCTAGGCTTGTAGAAAGAGGAGAAATATAGATGTGTCCTTTCACAAAGCCCCATAGAAAAAATTCACACGGTGTCAATTCAGATGAACGTAGTGGCCATCTCAACAGAACATTGTCATTATCACTAACACGCCCGATCTATCCTTATGGTAGATTCTCAATGCGATACGTTCTTCAAGCGAACTTAGTTTTAGACATTTTGTTAAAATTTGAGGTACTGTGAGTGAGAATTGTTATTAAACTACAAAATGATGTCAATTTTGGTGGTGGGGAGTCTTGAAATATCAATATTTCTTTCCTATAAAAATTTTGTTTTTAGTTACCGGTACTATTTTTTCGGCTTTTGCCTTAGACCAGAGTTTATATATATATATATATATATATATATATATATATATATATATATATATATATATATATATATATATATATTGTTAAAAACAATGGAAAACTTGTTTGTGTAGCCTAGATGACAAGAACATATAAAACAGGATTAGTGTTTTTTTTTTTTTTTTTTGTCATTTTTTTTACATATGAATCCATTGGGTCACTTAATGCCGAAATGCAATATTTTTTCTAAAGAGATCTTTGTATTTAAGCAGTCAAATATATTAATTTTTATTTTGTAAGACTATTGTAATTCATTTGGGTTACTTTAAATTATGGCTTGACTCGACCGGTCTATTGATCACATCGGGTCTTTCCGACCACAAGACAACTTCAAGTAAAGTGGTGTGTTGGGAATCAGAAGTATCTAAACCCGGCTCCTAAAACCCTCAGCTACCAGTATCGCGCACCCAGACAATACGGGTCGCCACCTACGGCAAACAGGTGGCCTCAGTGTTGGTTGCCCCTCCGCAGATGTGCAGTCGGATTATTCTGAAGCCCCAGTCGACAGGGCGACGGATAACTTGTGATTGGCGTCAGGATAAAATGTGCCAACACGCGACAATGTGTTAATGAAGAAGATGTATTGAATTTTTATCACAACCTAAAGAAACCCCCCAAAAACTAAAAAAAAAAAACTCTAAAGATTAAAAGAAGCATGTTGTTTAGTCTGTTTTATGATTTGGGGAAAATGCTTCGAGCCTGTAACCTTTCAGGATCTTATCTTTGTTTCATTGACTTTTATGCTGTGTATGGGATTTACACTATAAAATTAACAGCCGGACTGAAATTCGATCTTCGACAAGTAAAGCTGCCAACAGACTCTCTGGAACCAGACATTGTATTAATCATAATGTCGACGGAATAATTGTAAGATTTGGTGATTCTTTCAAAGTACAAAACATTTCCTAATGATTCAAACTCGATACAAAATACGGCCTACCTATTTTTCAATGCCCATTATTTCGATTTCTTCATATATTGTTATTTCGGGTTTTGTGAAGAATTCGCTATTATGACATTTACGTTGTTATTTTCCACGCTGTCCGCGGATCTATTACATTCTTCGTTAAGGACACAATTCGCTGACAAGAAGTTATATGAAGTTAAGATAATAAAAGTGAAAAAGTAAATGAAGATATATTAGAAGAATCAATGAAGTGTGAGGGAAGAATGGTCGGTTGGAGGATATAAGACAGTGAAATAAAATCATAAAATCGAAAAAAAAAACACGAAGGATAAAGAATATTCTAGAAGATTGAAGAATCAGGGAGAATGAAGGAAAGGAGGTAAAAAAAGACGAGAGAAGATGATGGAAGAATAAAGCCAGAACAAAAGACATAAGGGAGAAAGAATCAAAAGTAAACGAATAAAATTTAATAAAATTACTGTAACATATCCCCTGACGATAATGGGTTTGTATTCCATTCACATAGATAAAATAGTAAATACTGTATGTTGGTCTACAGTTGGAAACTCGTCTCCAGCTGCGCTGGTCGAACTCTCTGCCCCCGGGCAGAGAGGAATCCAGACTATGCTTAAGGGTAGAGTCTCGTCTCTGGAAACAGCTACCAGATCAGGTTTGATAGTTTGTGTTGGGGCGCACCCACCTTTTGACTGATAATGGACTTATCCCTCTACGATATAAGTCAGTGCTACAGAGAGTAGGTGTGTTGTGTGAAGGATCACGTTACCATCACATACCGTTGGACTGTAGACTTTTGCTATTGTTACTTACTAACCGGCGTTCCTTATTACTAATCACTCTGTTGTTAATTACCTCTTACAAATATACAAGTATTTATCCCTACAACTGTGTTTGTCTTTATTCGAATACACACACGCGGGAACACTCCCAACAACTCAACAGTTCGATAGGGAAATTTTGGCTGAGCCTACGGGCTCGGATACCCTACATTAAATTCAGCCTTGTGCCATACCTGACTGCAAGAGGCGGTTAGTAGATATCCTAGAGTTGGAGATTCGTCTCCAGCTGTGCCGGTCAAACTTTCTGCCTCCGGGCAGAGAGGATACCTAGACGAGTTTATGTCGTGAGGCAGAAACTCGTCTCGGGAAACAGCTACCCGATCCTGTTTTATATGGGATTTACTGGGAATTTTTGGCCGAGCCTACGGGCTCGGATGCCGCACATTAAATCCAACTTGTGCCACATCTGACCGCGTGGGACGGTTGGTAGATATCCTAGAGTTGGAGATTCGTTGTGGGATTCACTTGACTCACTTTTAGCAGTTGAGTACTACTTCTACGCGCCGCTGGCGAATCTTATGTGTGTTGTTCTTGCCCTACGTATTAATTTTCATTATCAACCTTCCTTCGTACGATTATTCTATTAAGTAACCTTCCCTAGGTTACAGAAAAAATAAAGAAAGGAAAGCTAAATAAATAAACACGAGCAAATCACAAATTGAACAGCGCATATATATATATATATATATATATATATATATATATATATATATATATTATAAAAGATTATAATATAAAACATGTTGAAATCGCTACAGAAATGTTTTCATGGTTCAATACTATGATTGTACATGTTAAGACGATGGTAAGTAGTAGTTGATTAAATGATTTTAAATACACCCCCAAGGTTTACTTTCGGAAAAGCGGTAACACTTTTTAAATTCCCTTAAAAATCATTTAATCACCAGTTACTATCACCTGAAGAAGTAAATCATAATATTAAAACATGAAAGCTTTTGTGCATCGATTTCAACATGTTTTTTATTATAATCTCTTATAATAAAAAATAATAACATATTGCTCTACGTTGTATTGAACGCTATTTAAAAAGTAAATGCTACACACAGTGGAATGTTATTCCATCTGTTCTTTCTCTCATTTATATATATATATATATATATATATATATATATATATATATATATTATTAAAATAAAAGACGGTGCGCGTGTGCTTATAATATGTAGATTTAATAGGCTTGCTAATGAAATTTGAGAGATAAAAGTACAGAAAAAATGATTCAATATTGGCAATGTTGGATTGATGATATTTATTATACAGGATGTCATTAAAAAATACAGGAAATTTTAGATTTACAATATGATGAAAAAATAATTAACTGACATATAGGAAAATAACTTTTTTAGTTTAAACATCACATCTAACATTTGTGTTTTTGTTTTGTTTTATGCTACTAAATTTCTATCCTTTCATTTTGTTTCAAATAACTGCAAGAGAATGCCAGCAATTAAATAAATTGTAACCAAATAAACGATAACGAAATTTCCTGTTTTTTTGTTTTGTTTTTTTTTTTCGTGGCGCACCCTGTATATTAGGCTTTTGACTTAACTGAAGCTCCCAAGAGAAAGATTTGAAAGCCCGAATTTTTAAACATGCCTGTGACCATTTCTAACTTACTTTTCCGCGGAATGTTGTTTTTTCTTAGAGGGCTCCATGTGGAAATATATATATATATATATATATATATATATATATATAGCAATGTTAGTCTGTTTCATACTTTAAAGCAATCTTCAGTCCATGTGCATTGTATTTTGGCTCAGCTGTTTATGTATACTGGTCAACGATTCCTTATGTATAGTAAGAAGATTCTATTATCCGAACGGCTATTCGATGGGTGATAATGGTTATGTCTTAATTATTCAAGATGTTATTCAGTAAAATTAACTGTGGATCCGAATGAGGTTATCGTTAACTTTTTACCTATTATTTATCAATGATTACTTAATTATTTGTTGTTGTTTTTTTTCTTATTACGTTCCATATTGGGATTGTATATAGTATGTTACGTGATCTGCGTTGTATATAGTGTATCAATTTTCATGGTTCTTTTTACAAGGCAATTGTTTTGATTTTTTTTTAATTTTCAGTTGACGTAGTAAAAATTCGTTTTCCTGTCTGCATTTTGAGAAATTTCTGATCGTTTATTTGGCAAATTGTGTTTGTCTAGGAAGGTAATTATAGCTATTTTCAACTCCAGATAGAGTTGTTGAATTTAATGTTTTAAGCCGATGTAACTTTCCTTATATTTCTATGATATTGATTATGTAGCATACCTTAAAACTGTATTTTTCACACACACACACACACATATATATATATATATATATATATATATATATATATATATATATATATATATATATATATATATATATATATATAAATATATATATAAATATATATATATATATATATATATATATATATATATATATATATATATATATATATATATATATATATATATATATATATATATAAATAAATATATATATATGAAAAGAACATTAAATTTTTTAATCCAGAGTTCCTTAGCATTTATTTAAAAATACAGTACTCAATAAACAGTAGAAAATAATATTATAATTATAATTTAAAAATATGGTTTCATCGCCACACAGAAATTACCATGTTTCGAAACCAAAGCTTAAATCTTAAATTAAACTTAAAATGTAAAGTTTATTTTCCTTTTCAAGCGATGAATAATGATTTACTCTTTTAATTTAGCTTATAAATTATTGTACAGTTTAAGTTGGTGGGGGAAAAGAGAATTTAATTTTTTTAATGAGTGTTGGTTTAGTTGACGAATGAGGATACAAGTATAACTTATGGTGGCAAAGTAAGTATCAGGTAAGCTTAGGTGTGGGTTTGAACTTTCTGTCTGTTGATACTAGCTTCCTTATATGAGAACGTGTCATCACAGTCTGGTTTATTTAGGATACATTACAATGCAAATGAGATTTTTATGTATTTTTTATTTATTTTTCTGATTTTATAAAACGCAATGAGATTTTCTTAAAGGGGTTTACGAATATGATTAAGTCATATTTTTATAATTATATCTTAATTTATAAAGTTCTAAAATTCTACATGCATTTTATTTACCTATAAACTATTTACGTTTTTTTTTAAATTAAAATATTAGAATTTGATTACATATTTTCAAACGTTCTTGTTTTTGATCATACGATATATATATATATATATATATATATATATATATATATATATATATATATATATATTATGCCAATTGTTTTTAATTAATTATTTTTAAAGAAAATATAATACAATGTCTACAAAAACTGTAATTTCATTTCTTTGATTTAATAAATCTTTAATTTCAGAAACGTAATTATATATAACTCTTCATGTAGGCACAAATGATATGGGATATTTAAAGATCTATATGTTCTTGTTTTTTATTAGTTTCCATTTTACTGTGTGTGTTTTACTTGTTTCTTTTAAATACCAAGAATATTTGGATAGGGATGCTTGGTAGCGTTACTTAATATTATCAGTCTGATGTTAGCTCCATCTTAATTTAACTTCATTTTTAGTGAATCCAATATAGAATCTTTCAATATTAGGGTTCTCAATAGATGAGATAGTGCATTGATAACCTATAGATTCTGTAAGACTTTTATTATTCAAAGAACAATTTACAGGATTCCTACAGTTACATTATTTTATTTACTATTGTTTATTCTTATTTCTGAATCACTATTTCGTTGATTCTGACTAAAGGATTTATTTAAAATTTCCTTATGTTTTTGTATAATTTTTTCTAAAATTTCTGTACAACTATAACTTAATTTTATGGTATTTTTATTACAAATTTTGCTAAATGTTATATTTCTAGGATATTATACCGTCCAAAGTCTTTAATATTAACTTCACAGTAGGCAGTCAGTTAATATAAAATAAATAGACCAACAAGATAGGAAGACTCTGCATAGTCCAAGTTTCCATTGTGATATCAAAATGGTCTTCATAATTTTTTATCCACTTTTCGTTATTATGAATAAGAACAGATATTTTTGCATTAATAATTATGTTGATTTCCTCTTCAGAAAGATCAGAGTATAGAGTCGCAAATGCCAGGGCAGAGGCGAAAAGTTCCCTTGATATTGATGAGTAGTATAGGGATGATGGCATTCCAAACTTCAAAATTGATAAGATTAGAAAAATAATACATAGAGAATTTAAATGTCTAAATTTGAAAGTTACTATTAATACAAAATGAAAAAGGTAAACCCTCTTGATATGACATTAGACTTAATGAAAAATATATACCAACTTTATAAAAATCCAAATACCAATACTAAATATATCTACTCGAAGTCAAATCATCCCCCATCAATACTAAAGCATGCACCTTCATCTATAGAAAAACGAATAAGTATAAATTCTGCTAATGAAAAAATATTTTATGAACCCGGTAATTTTTATGATAAATCTTTAAAGAATAGTGGCTATAATTACACTGACATTAATTATGTAAAAAATGATAATAAAAAAAAAACAGAGTAGTAATAGAAAAAGAATAATTATTTTGGTACACACTCTATTCAACCAAATGGTTAGTAGTAATTTAGGACATTAATTTCTTGCCTTAATTGAAAAGCGTTTTCCTTGAAAAAATACACTTGGCAATTTTTTTTAATAAAGATACCCTAAAATTAAGTTAAGTTGGTACTGAAAATTTAGAAAAAATTATAAAAAAAATAATAATAAAATTTTAAATAAATACTTTGTTGAACGTTTGAAGATAAGGACACTAATCCGTATGTAAATCACAAATATATAATACATCTTGCGAATAATCACTAATACAAACAAGCTATAAGCAAGGATTTCTTGGAAATACAAGAGTTGTCGATATATTATAGTCGATGGGTTGTCATCCACAAAAGCTAGGAGTACTGTTGGAGAATGGTCAATTTGAAAGGAATAATGCACATAAGATTTTTGCCTTTAGTTGCGCCCCTATGCATTTCGGAAAACTTTGTAACACCACCACCAGTTTCTCTATATTTTGGGGCTGCCAGTTTACAGGAATTTCAATGTAGTTATGTTTGTCGAGCGCTAGTGAAACGGACTAAACCGGTTCGTTTATTAATGGTCATCGGTTATTTTTGGTCGATGTTTTCTGTAAGAAATTTTCTTTCTGTTTCTTTTCCCAGTACTAATGATACACCTGGTTAAAACTAATGATACACCTGGTTAAAACTAATGATACACCTGGTTAAAACTAAAGAAGCTAGCTACCGAAAGTTTATGCTAACAACATCAAGAGGACGATGAAGAAATTCAATTATCCCAGGAAAATTTATGAAATAAGAAACGTTATTATATATATATATATATATATATATATATATATATATATATATATATATATATATTAAGAAAAGGACAAGGTCCGACAATTTATTTATTAAAGACATTTTTTTTATGTTTAACGTTGAATTTCCGATACAAATTTTTAAGCACATATTCGTTCTTTATGACAAACAGTATTAAATAACATTTAATACTGAATATCATAAAAATTTCATAGCATTTTCGTTCTTTGAAACATTCAGGCCGGTTGTATCTATAAAATAACAACGTTAAACATAAAAAATGTCTTTAATAAATAAATTGTCGGACCTTGTCCATTTCTTAATATATTACGTCATTTGTTTACATTCGATACGCCAGAGCAGTTATGAATGTACGAGATTCATGGAAGATTGGAGTTTATAAGCAGTAAATTCGACCTTCTCTAGCGAACGGTTCTTTGTAGCTCAAGCGGTAAAGGCGCGTCAGCGTATATGACGGTTCCGTATAGGATGCAGGTTCGAATCCTGTCAAAGAACGAATATTTTCTATGAAAATTTCTCGGACATTCAGGCCGGTAAATGTTATTTAATACTGTTTATCATAAACAGAGCATTTGCTTAAATACTTGTATCTATAAAATAACAACGTTAAACACAAAAAAAAATGTCTTTAATATATATATATATATAAATGTTGATTAAATTGATAATGAAATGAAAAATCTATAGGAATGATAATATAATTATATGAAACGAGTATATAAGAGAAAATATAATCAGACAGTTTGACAACAGCTTAAAAAAATTACACGCGCTTAAACTCATGGACAGTCATTATCATCATTTTGTGTAGGAATCGATCGCCAGATTAAAAACATAAAATCATGAATACTGATTACACAGAGAGAATCACATAAAATTAAACACAGAAGTAGGCGTTGATCGAAGTATAGGTTGTAGTGCAAAGACATACAGAGTTATTCCCCTTGACCATGAACGCTCATAGATATCTACAGAGGTACGTAAATGAATGGCTATACAGATATAAATCAACACATTTTCTGAATCACATTTTTTTTCTTTTATTTATTTTCTTATATACTTGGTTTTTATTGTCATTTTTTCTTTTTCTAAAAACTATACATTTATTTGTGTACAATTTTCTTACCATATAATACGACGAGAGTTTGTTTAGATAATTGTCTGCAATATATCGAGCTAGCTACTTTACACTGAACATGGAAGGTGGCTGTGTATGCTAAGATTATTAGGAACTTTTCGAATTTTTTTTTTCTACGGAGTAAGGATTTACAAATATATGCTATCATTGTCTGTGTCATGATTAATCTTGTATTTATATATGATTCTGTAAGTCATAAATTGAAGGACGGCCAGTTTCTCTAGTAAAATCACTATTACACTATACCTCCTAGATATGCATATAATTGGAAGAAGATGTTTGAGAACACACATTTTAAAAAATGGAAAATTTAGTGGCAATGGAATGAGTAAACCTTTTCAGCAAAGAAAATCTTCGGCAATCATTGATTAAATAGCATTACTGGCGATTGACATTTAAAAACTGCATTCTCTTAAATGTAAAAATCCACTTTTATCGCTTAATATAATTTTCCTTCCTTAACTCTTGAAAAGCCACTATCTTGATAATGGAATAATTTTCCACTCGAGTTCATCATCATCATCAACAACATCAACCGCTTGATTTTTTGTAGCGAGGGTATCCGAATGCAGAAGCCATATTGAATCTCACTCACGACGGTCCACCAACGGCAGCCATCAGCAATTCTGGCATAGTCACATTTGTCCATTTTCTGACGTTGTCCAATCAGTTTTTTTTTTTTTTTTGCGTTGGCGTCCTTTCATAGCTCCATCTTCAACGGTGACTTGCCTGATGGTTTTGTACAGGCTGTGTAACGTGCCTTGTAACTTGTCAAAACCACGCCATTTTTCTCTGTTTGACACTGGTGGGAAGATGTTTCTGGTGACTCGACCTGGAGAGGTGATGGGCGCCGCCAAATTATCTAAAAGCAAGAGAAACAAAAATATAACTCTGCCGGTCGAGGTCTGGATTCGAGTTGCATGTGCTAATTGATTTGTTGAAAGTATTCAAATAATATGGTTTTTGTTATTTGGTAAAAAAAATAATCATTGTTAATTATTCTGTAATGCCAGTCCGTAAGATCTCAAGAATATTTTCTATAATACCTAAATTATTTTTTGAACCGATTCTAATCACTAATAATAGAAAATGGTTGTATATAGCTAAAAGTTTAGACATTTCTGAATAAGTTGAAAGCCATGCATGACTTAAGACAAAATAATTTGACCAAATAATGGTAAATTCTATTAATACAATTCAGATATTTCTCTTAAAAATTTTCAGAAAAATAGGCTTCTCAAATCCATTATCTGTTAATGCTCTTTCCACTACTGATGTCGACTTCCTTCCTAACCTTTCGTTTTAAATAGTGTGTAAGGTGAACATCTTAGAGCATTGTTTTCTCTTCGAGTTAGATATGCGATCTAGTTTAGTTGTTACTACTGTTGAAAGTCCTCAGACGATGTAGTTTCTATTGACTGGTATACTTCTATTTTTAAACCGTCATTTTTGCAGTGGAAGAAGAAACTGGTATTAATAAAAGTTTCCATGAAATAAAATAACGGGTCGATAAACTTATCCCCCATATTTAATACATATCAATACAAATAGAAAATGAAAAAAAAATACGGTCAAATACTTATTTGAAAAGCATAAACAAATAGATGGCGTAATATTGCCACAGGGATAAACGGTAATGGCGATATCATGACGTCATGAAATATCCGGAATTTATTGACCGATCAGCTAATAGTGCTTTCGGTTGAAATTTGTAAAATCTATCTTTTAAAATCATTTTTTCAGGGAATTAGGATCCTCAAGTCCAGCAGCTGTTATCGCTCTTGCCAGTATTGACGGGGGTTTCCGTCCTATATTTTTTGTTTTAAAGTGACGTTCAGTTTAGTTGTTATTTCCATTGGAAGTTCTCAGCTGACGTGGTTTATGTTATCTCGTACATTTCATTCTTTTGCGATTATGTAGTGCCAGTTTAAAATAATTGAAGAGGGATGTTTGTCGCCAAGATCCACAGGTTCTATCCATCGAAATCATTTTTAACCGTTGATCTCAAAAAAAGGTGTTATTTACAGCTGAGTGTTTAGATATTTCTGAACGTGTCTGGCACCGTACATGAAATCTATATGGAAGCCTCGATGGGATGAAGCTATTTAAACAGATGAATTGAGTTTTCAGGTTTTGTATCAGCTTGCGGTTTGGCGCAGATTGTACCTCTGACGCACCCTATTCTATGTTCAATTTCTTTATCTTCTCTACTAAATTTGTAATAACTGATCATAAACTAAGGAAGTAATTTTTTTTTTATTTCGCATGCAGAACTTTTATGATGGGTTTCGGGTTAGTTGTCATCATTGCTTTTATTCCAATACCAGATCATGTTTTCTGTCTTGGAAATGTTTATCGTGTGTCCTATTCTTTGGAATTCTTTGTAGCAGGGAAAGGCAGAAGAGTGAAAATTGCAGAAGGCAGCACAAGAAAAAGAGAAAAAGGAGAAACACTATCACCGATGTAGGGAGAGAGAGAGAGAGACTGAGAGAAACTGGGAGAGAGAGAGAGGCTGAGACTGACTGACTGGAGTTGATTGTTAGACCAGATAATAACTAAGAGAGAAACCATAAAATTCATCACGAAATTTCCTCCCCCACTACAGAAAATGACACCCTGGGAACATTGCATCAATTGTAATAATTAACGACTCCATAATATTGCAATTAAACTTATTCCATTGTGCAGATGATGTTTCATGGGTGCACTTTCCACAGGTGAACCTTTCGATGTCGAAGTTTAACTAGTCGTAGTAAATCTGCCTCAGAGTCGACAGCAGTTTTGAATTTTAATTGCCTTACTAAAGCTAATCAACAACATTTTAACGTCTAAATAACTACACTGATGGAAAACAAATATCCAACACATTCAAAATAAGTTTCAATTATACAAGTAATATAGTTAGTTGGCACTAAATTGTCCCTTATACAGATCAATATGTGTACAGGTATCAAAAGAATGGGTGTATCAATAATACACAGACCTCATATTTATACACTGTATATTTTTGTGTTTTTTTTTAAAAAAAAAGGGCCTGTACCTTTGAATTAATACGATGAGTCATATGTCGAATACAGTTTTGCTATTCATAAGTCCACATTATTGTAAATATTACGCAGTCTGCAAAGATATAGTCGGGCTAAGTAAATCTGTCAGGCACCGCTCCATCATGCCCTATTCAAGTTCAGTCAGGCCATAATGCTGGATAATCTTGCTGAATATTTTGACAAGTGTTAAGTTGAAGGAACAACACGTAGGCCGGCATTCTTCTTCTTCTTCTTCTTCTTCTTCTTCTTCTTCTTCTTTACCTCCTCCTTTTTCTTCTAGGTTCCCTGTCCTTTCGGGACGTTGTCGATCATGTCTCTCCAGAATTTTCAGTCTTTTGTATCTTTTTTTTTTTTTAATCTCTCCTAAAATCTGTTCAGCCATCCAAGGTCTTTAGGCAGGTTATGCGCTGTTTTAAGTTGATCTTCCGTGAGTGTCATATTTCCCAGGCCCTCTTTCCTCATTATGTTCTCTAGAAATTTCGACTGTCGCTTTCTGATAATTATCAGAAGTGTCCATTTTGTTTCCATTTTCTCTAAAACTTTGCCGTTGCTCACATGTTCAGTCCAAGGTATTCTCAAAGTGGAAGTGTATACCAGGCACATATATCACTCACTTGAATGCTCATAATATGGAGAAAACGTTGATAAGAGCAACGCATAATTTTAACAGGAGACCAAGTTAGATATATATCCAGGTTTGAAAACCCAATCTTCACAGTTTCTATTTCAAGTTGTTGACAATAGTCAAGGTGTGACTTCCAAGTTAACATGTAAGCCTCATCCTTCAAACACAAAAAGATATCATGTTCGTCCCATTATACTCTGCCATTACTCCCGTTCATGAACAGGGATCCTCACTGCGTCATATCCAAATTGTTAATGTCAAGCAACTATCAACTTAGTGAAAGGGATATTTATATGGATTGTAGCCGATCTTAATTCCCCAACCTAACATACGGACATGTTAACGCCTTCAAACAATTGAATCCAGAAGACATAAGAGTCAGGCCTGTTACTGTATCAGGGTTTTTGTTGTTATTGTTGTTGTTGTTGCTGCTATTATTATTATTATTATTATTATTATTGTATGCTATATTTCTTGCTGTGTATCCTGTAGAACCGGGTAAAAACTATGGTCTTTAGGCCCTATATGAAAATTGTCATTTAGTTGATAGCACTTTTCTTACTATCTGGGATGTTCCTAGTAGGATGATTTTCTGGGCTACTTGTATGTTCATGTTACCTGGAACACTGCAGGTAAAATTGTCCATTCCTTACCTCACTTCATTCTCCAAATCCTGTTAATCTCGATCCCCAGGTCCTGATATTTGGATAATTTCTCGATAATTTTTATGAAAGATGTTTCTCTCAGATGGTACTGCTATGTCAATAATCATAGAGTTCCTGAATTTCTTGTCTTTTATGAAATATCATGTCTGTTGGCTTTTATTTCCCTGTTAGTCTCCTTTGGCATATCCCAGAGGATAGTTACATCGTTATTTTAGGTAACTGTGTCTGGCTTGTGCTTATATCATCTCTAAGTGGATTCGATGTTGTGCTTCTTGCATATATTCCAGTGCACATATGTCACTACATTGTTATGTCTTTGGGTATATTCTTTTCTTACCAGTTCCAGACATCCTGAGATAATATGGTTTATTATTATTAATACAATTATTATTGTTATTATTATTATTATTATTATTATTATTGTTGTTGTTGTTTTTGTTGTTCTTGTTCTATTTTTAACGCCTGGCCGAATGGTTATAACACTGGAATCTCATCGTAGTCGATTTATCAGGAAGGTGACTTCTTGGAGTTATTAGCCTGGGGAGGCGATTCCAGCGAAGGAAAAGAAAGGTAATTTCGGACATAGACGCCAACGATTTACATTCTATTATATGTCCCAGAAATTTAAGCTCTCTTTATCTGATTCTAACTGTATTTACATTCCTACTCATTGCATACATGTCCCGTCAAGGTTTTTCAAAGCAATTTTTTTTCTGTAGAACTACATATATGTCATTCTAAGCCTTCTCTTCATGAGAGACGTGTCCAGCATTCTATGCCTTATAGGAGGATTGATTTTACTCTGTGTTTTGCACATTTTTTACCTCGTTTCTTGTTGTGGATCTCGAGATGATATTCGGTCTCCAATGAAGGACAAACACAGGAATTAAAGATAAGAAATTAAATGTATTTACACAATAATACAACGGGTAATACTGTTAGTAAATCCAGGAACGCGGTTAGTAATAATATATATATATATATATATATATATATATATATATATATATATATATATATATATATATATAGTTTTAAAAACTAGGAAACCATTGATTTTAATATTAAAGTCTCTAGAGCCCTTTCAAACATCTCATCAGGGGACAATCGTTGGATTAGCGAAATGAATAATAGCGATATTGAAGAGCAAAAAAAGAGGGGAAACACACTAAAATAACGAACAAATATATATACTTGTAACGAGGGAAGGGTTATCGTGTAAATAAATTGCGAGGACAGTTAAAATAAAATATCCCCCAACAGATTTAGAGACCTTATAAATTCTTTCTGCCGGCAGAGAGAAGGTTTTCTAAATCCTATACAGACCGATTCCAAAATCTTCAAATGATTATTGGAATCAGCTGTATGAATAATTCTAAACCACTCTTTTTTATACAACTTGGCACAAGCTATATTCTCAACTAAATGTTGAGCAATAGCCGATTCCATATTCATGGGGGGAAGATAGCATATTCTATCTATCTTACCAAGTCGTATTTTGGAAGGAACGTGCTGATTAATTCTAGTTTCCAAATGCAAGGTTGTACGCCCCACATAACCAGCAGCACACTGGCAATTAAATTCATATACTAAATTACTCAATTTGATGATATTTACACGATAACCCTTCCCTCGTTACAAGTATATATACTTGTTCGTTATTTTAGTGTGTTTCCCCCTCTTTTTTGCTCTTCAATATCGCTATTATTCATTTCGCTAATCCAACGATTGTCTCCTGATGAGATGTTGGCTGAAAGGGCTCTAGAGACTTTTAATATTAATCAATGGTTTCCTAGTTTTTAAAACTATTTATAAATTTTGTACCTCCAAACATTTGTGTGTATATATATATATATATATATATATATATATATATATATATATATATATATAGTCACGAAGGAGGACTTCCTTAGAGTCTACGTGCTTGTAACGGACTTCTACAAGCGGTTACCTCACACTATTACTCTACCTCCAACTCAATCACAATCTCTCTCTCTCTACTCTGACTGACTCTGGGTATTTAACGGCAGCAGTCCAAGTAACACTCTGGTCGAGTCCACTTATATGAAAAAGGGGAGGACCCCATAACATTTCTAAAGAAATATTTCTCTTTCTTAATACACTCATTATGTTTTTGTTTTTTTCATTTTAAATAGATCTTTTGCGATTTAAGACATGTTTGGACTTCAGTGTCACGTTTTCCGTCTTCTGTTCAAACATGTCACAGATATTTGAACATCTGTACTTGTACGATTTTGACATCAGCAATTTGTGGCTTTCATCTTGGACATTTTCTCTTGCTGCGAACCAGGAATAATAAAAGAGACATGTGAAAATGCGTTATACCGACGAATATTGAGAATGTCTTGGTGATAATCTATGAAACATAAGGCAGAATAGGAACTACAAGAAAACTGTTGGCAATTATCAGGAAAAAACAGCTGCAATTTTGGCGACAGTGAACGAAGAAGACTTGGAGAAATCTTCTAAGACAAGAGAAAAAAGAAATGATTGTTCCAAGAAACGTACAAGAAAGGTTTGAGCAAATTGATGTGAAACACATCTATCGCAAATACAAAGTTAGGTTTTAAAAAAATGAAAGTTTTACGGAAGTAAAAATAGAGAAAATTATGGAGAACAGTGATTTTTAACGTTCTGAAAATATTACATAGCGAGTCAAGAAATCTATCTATCTATCTATCTATCTATCTATCTATCTATCTATCTATCTATCTATCTATCTGTCTGTCTATCTATCTATTGCGGTCTGTTTCTATCTCTCTATCTATTGCAGTCTGTCCCTATATATCTATCTATCTATTGCAGCCTGTCCCTATCTATATATCTATTTATCTATGGCGGTCTGTTCCCTATCTATCTATCTATCTATCTATCTATCTATTTTGCGGTCTGTTTCTATGTATCTCTCTATTACGGTTTGTTCCTATCTATCTATCTATCTATCTATCTATCTATCTATCTATCTATCTATCTATCTATCTATTGCGGTCTGTTTCTATGTATCTCTCTATTACGGTTTGTTCCTATCTATCTATCTATCTATCTATCTATCTATCTATCTATCTATTTAAACCTCCGCAAATCAACATGCAGAAAACATGAAACATAAACGATGTCTACTGCTATGCTCACACACACATTCACACGCACAGGTACATATGAATATAAATTGTCATCCGAATACCGCATATAAAAACGAGAATTATGATACACTTACACACACAAATTATACACAAGAACTCTGCTTGACAAGTCAAATGCACCTGAAGCCTGCTTAACCCATGAAAATCAGACAACATAAAAATAGAAATAGCATAATTTTCTGTTTCTCCATATCTCATTCTCTGATGAAGCGTTAATAAAATGAAACATGTCAGATTTATAAACGTTTCCCATTTGTTCTTTAGCCTATCATTCTGTTGGATTCCGATACATATTTGACCCCAATTCTTTCTCTCTTTCTAACTATCTATCGCAGTCTATTTCTATCTATCTATCTATCTATATATCTATCTATCTATCTATCTTAATTCTCTTCATATCTCTCTATCCAACTACCAGAGTCGCTTCATATCTATCTATCTATCTATCTATCTATCTATCTATCTATCTATTCGTTTGTGCATACGTTCAAACCGACAGTTACTTATGGAATTGTTATATTTTTTCCTGAAATATTATCCATATTTATGCCTTCGAATATTCTGGAAGATTTTTTTTATTGAATAATGGAAGACTTTCTTCTATGTTCGCTTCATTTTGAATATATGTTATTTTTTTTACGATTTGCACGTGTTCAGAATTCAACTGTTTCATTATTTTTTTTTCTTTTTCTTCTTACATTCCTACCCGCTCTCAAATCAACATAAGTTCTTTTTTTTTAGCATTATTCTAATTACCTCTTTGGCTTTTGTCGGTGAATCAACGTTTCTTTCTTTCTTTCTTTCTTTTTTTCTTTCTTTCTTTCTTTCTTTCTTTCTTTCTTTCTTTCTTTTCATTTTAGATTTTCACTTCATTATTAATTTAATTTTATTACATTTATTCTTTTCTTAATTTATTTTTATTAAAATCCTTACAAGTCCTTCTCAGATATTCGACATATTCCATTATTTTAGTCCAAGATTTTCGAGTCGGTTCTGTAATTGCAGTAAACTTTTCTGAACTATATTTTGCATGTTTTGGGTGTGATTCCCATTTTGAAGATATTTAACTCTGTAATGTACTTTATTCTTTATGTTCTTTCCATCTTTTACATTTTCTCTTAGATTAATTTTGTTCATTTTCAAAATGATTTCTCATTAATTTTTGTTCCTTTTCAAAATGATTCCTCATTTTTACTTATATTGATAAGGATTCTATATTCTTATAATCATCCTTCTATCTCTCAATATATCTAACTAGCCATCCATCAATCTATCTCTCCCAGTTTCTTCATATCTATCTATCTATCTATCTATATATATATATATATATATATATATATATATATATATATATATATATATATATATAATAGGAAGGAACTGGTTAGGTAAATAATCCAAAGTCCCTTAGTATTTTAGTTATTATTTTTTTAAAATAGTGCTCGATACAAAAGTAGAGCATAAATATAATTATTTATTTAAAATATGATTCCAAATCGTTACATAAGAGGTCTCATGTTTCAAAAACAAGAGCCGAAAACTTCTATATAATTCATCTAAATTAAATTGAGTTGAAAGTAAAATGGGCTCCGTTCCATCTTCAAGCGAAATTTTTGTTGGAATATATATATATATATTCATAATCTAGCGCCCTATTTTGTGCCTCAGTTTGCAATGTAACTATCTATACATCTACCTATCGCATTCTGTTCATCATCTAGATATTTACCTATATCTGTCTCAGTTTGTTGATTATCTGTCTGTCTATCTATCTAACTAACGCATTCTGTTCATAATCTAGCTATTTATGTGTATCTGTTTCATTTTGTCCATTATCTATCTATCTATCTATCTATCTATCTATCTATCTATCTATCTATCTATTTTTTAAACCGGTATTGACAAAGGATCATTATGTAATGAGGTGATTTATATTGTTTATACTCTTTAAAGACTTATAAAAAAAAACGAAGCAACTTCATTCTTATCACAAAATGTATCATCAAAAACACACCACGGCAGTTGAAGAAGAGCGTGGATTAAAAATTAACTTGGAAAGTCTTCCATAACTAAATTACTTGTATAGTAACATTGCACCAAAAACGTCATTCTAAAAAATCTCAATAGACAAAGATATCCAATGAACGTAATTTCTCATTCGGTATTTTTGCTAGAATTTAGTTATGAAAATAAACAGTATATCAAAGTTTCCGCTTCCCACTCTACTTCTTAGTTGCTGTGTGGGTGCGCCTTCGCAATCTGAATTCCCGGTTGAGTACAGATCGGTAGTAAGTTCGATCTTCAGTAGGTGCCTCTTACTTTACGCATTGTACAGAAACTATCTTAATCTTTTCGTCCTTGTTTCAGCGTTTCTTATAAATAATTCCTCCTACTATTTTTCTCAGGAAAAGATTCATAAGGCTTCTTATATATACTGTTTACTTTTTTTTATATATACTACTTTTATTTCTTTCTTATATTAGGAAAGGAGTAATCTTTTTTTCCCGCTCTCGTATCTTTCTTACTTGAATCAGTGAAAATTCTCGCATGCTGTAAATCTTTTAATCCCGAATTCTGACTTTGTACAAAGAATGGGGAAACTACAAGGTCATTGTGATGTCTTCCTTAGGTGCTGTTTTCTTTTTAAAAAGTTTTCCAGTCCTGAAAATTAAAATTGTAAAGGAAAAATGAATTATATTTTGCAGGTCGAGAAAGGATTTTTATTCTTGCAGAACCGTATTTATTTTGATTTCTAAACTACATTAGAGACAAAAATAAAACAACTCGAATCAATTTCTTTGCATCAAGCTTAGTTTGAAAAATGACTAAGATAGCTAGATAATAGCATACTCTCTAAATAATTAATTCGTATATTTTTTATCAAATATTTTATCAAATTCGACATGAGTTTGTGGATATTCGTATTTGAAATAAAGGCCTGATTTTGATTTTTCTCCTACAAAAGACAACGCACGTTCGATTCCGGCTGGATATTACTTTACTGAGATTTCTCGACTGCACAGGCAGATAAATATCATAATTACTGCTCGGTCTCACGTTCACTGCTGACCTGAGATGGAACAAATACATTGTGTCAATTGCTTCGTCCACCGCAAAGAAAGTTGGCTCCCTGTGCCACGCCAGGAAATTTTTCTCCCGGAATCGATCCTCCAGATGTACAAATCAACAATTCGCTCCTGCATGGAGTATTACTGCCATATATCGTCTGGAGCCCCTTCTGTTTACCTCGGGGTTCTTGATAGGCTACAGAGGCGGATATGCAATATAATTGGCCCTGCTCTGGCATCTCGTCTACAGTCACTTTCTCACAGACGCGCCGTCGCCTCTCTCTGTCTGTTTTACAAATACTTTCATGGCAATTGCTCCGAGGAGCTGCATTCGCTGGTTCCCAGACTTCATGAGTTCAAGCGCCCTACGAGGCTGGCATCCCGCTCTCACCCTTTCAATGTCGAAACTCCTAAATGTAGCCGTCTCTTCTACTCCAATAGCTTCATGTCTCGCACCCCTCGCCTGTGGAACTCCCTTCCCTATTCCAGTTTCCCTGAGAGCTATAATCACCAACTATTTAAGTGTAATGTCAATCGACATCTCCAGTTGCTTTGATCTATCCACTACCCTTCTCCTCACCCTTTCCTCTATCATTCCTATCTGATCTTGCTCCAAATCTTCTGTAACCCTTTGCGTCCTAGTGGCTTGCCGCCTTGATGTCAGTTATCAGTTATCTCCTCTGAAAGCTCTCCACAGTCTTAACACCAGGACACATGGCACAGTGGATACAGGCATTGTTTAGATCCTGTGAGAGGGCCCAAAGTGTGTGAGTTCAATACCCGGTTAAGGCAGTGGGGAATTTCAGAAGGAAATTAACAGGAGATAACTGATAACTGGCATCCATTAAACATGGCACGTGGAACTAGAACAGTCTACCCCAGTGAGTGAAATAAAGGGTAACGTTCGACATTCCGACCACCGAGACGTTGTAATAAATATGGCGGCAAAGATGAGGACAATTGTCCGAATAATGTAAATAATGTATTAATACTACTACTGCTAATAATAATGATAATAAATGGGCGAAGAAATACAAGTATGGCACAATACAAAGACTGAAGCTGCAAAATTATTAAAAAAAGTAAGCAAAGGCAAATGCAATGGACCAGATACAGAAACGATGGCAAGATAAAGCTTATCACAGCCAATACTCTTCCCGTCTCAAACAAGCTGATGTGGACAAGCCTCGTATAGATCAGTGGCTAAGTAGTGCAGGGTTAAAAGCTGAAACCGTAGGTTTTATTCTTGCTGTACATGACCAATGCTTCTTAAATATAAACAGACATATACTGAAAAATTGTGTTTGCCAAAATGCAGATTCTCTGATAAATATCCAGAAACAATTGACCATCTTGCATCAGGTTGCACGGTGTTGGCACCCACTGAATATAAATACGGCATGAGAGAGTTGGGTAATATCTGCACTTGAAAATCTGCAACTTCTACGGGAAGGAAACCGAAAGAAATTGGTATGAACACCACCCAGACCCGGTTACGGAGGAAGGACGTGTAACAATTTTATGAGACTTCACAATAAACACAGACAGTACAATCGCCCAGACATCGTTATTAGAGACCTCAAACAACAAAAAAAAGGCTCCTTATTGTTATAGCAGTCCTCCAGATTGCAATGTATCTTTGAAGATTTCCATGTCCGGTTAAGGCATTTCAAGGATCTTGAAATCGAAATACCTTACGAAGGGCTTTATCTATGTAAATTACTTGCTTTTTAAAAAAAAAAAAAATTAGTGGAAAATGTCATTATGCCATTTTTGATCTTGGGTCACTTGTAAGGACCCAGAAAGAAATCACTACACACCAATAATAATAATAATAATAATAATAATAATAATATTAGGTTGGTGCAAAAATAATGACGTAATAATGTGGTTTTTTGACGTATTTTTTAACGTCAAAAACGACATTCTACGTCATTATTTTTGCACCAACGTAATAATAATAATAATATAAAAGTGAGTTGAATGAACAATCCTTCACTCCCAAGATCTTTTTTTAATCCAGAAAACACTGATCACATATGATTACTTTGGAGACGCATTGTTCTTTTCGAAGATCATTATTTGCAAAGATTTCTGGAGAGTTGTGGAAATAAAGCAAAAATCCAACGTGTTCAAGTCGTTCTTACGCATGGTATCGGTCTATACATCAATGCATCAAACCTCACAAAATGAAAGGCAAATTTGAGTGGAACGTGGCTGATAAGCACATTTTTAATGTAAAATAAAGCACCAGGAAAATTCGAGTAGGTCATGCGTTCAAATCCTAGTAAAGGAAAATAGGTGTTTTCTTATGTACCTTTCAGAGCATTGCATCTATGTGCACAAATGCTGTTTTAATTATAAGGCATTCTTAACACGTTGACGCCAAATTATGCATTAAAATGTTCCAAAATTAATTACATATTTCCCCCTGCTATAAATTATTAGCCAACCTAGACGCGAAGCTCAATGTTTGGAAACTAGTTCCAGAATTAGTTTATTGTCTCTTTCATACAATCGTGTGTTGTTCACAATTAACTTAAGTTTAAGTGGGTTAAAATGGAAACAGGGAATTTGGTTTCTCAGGAAATTTCAATTCAGATCTGAAGACAATATTTCAGTATCAACAGGCGGTTTTTAAACAGGAATAACAACATTTCAGTTTTCTTTTCATCCTCTTGCTAAAAGAAATCAAAATGGTTGGTCTATGTCGACACAAAACGAAAAGAGAGTGGTTGCTGCAAAATGAGGAAAACAAAAGAAGGATCCCCATCCACGGGAATTCTTTTGTCTCTGTTAGAATTCAGAAGCTGTTGACAATTACAAGATCGTGAAACAGGGATAATATATTACAGCAGGTGTTACTTACCAGTGACTTGTTCAGGTAAACAAAACATTACCTCAGAAGTGTGCTTTGATAAACAGGAAAGATTTTGTTTTACAGTATGGCAATTTAAGTTTAGATTGAACACTCCCACGAAAAGAAAAAAAATACATAAAATTGTTGCCATGGAGGACTTTCACAAAATTAATTCTTACCCAATTTCAGATTTTTTTTCGAATAGTAGAAAATTGCATGTGTCAGAACATATGCGTTACAAAGAAGATAAAGGAAGTCTTTCAACTTTTTACCGGAGTAAAATATATATATATCTATATATCTATATATATATATATATATATACAGTGACACGCATAAGTATTGGATACATGTTATTTTCTGTTATAACTCTAGTTTATGTTCGCCATTTTGCCTGATATTTGGTCAGTAATATCTCGTAAAGTGGTTTTAGTTGTATGTGGAAGGAAAATTAAAACCTCATGGTTAAATCCATTTTTTTTTATCTCAGTTCAAAATTACCCTATGCAAAAGTATTGGATACATACTTAACAAATATCAGGCAAAACGGTGAACATAAACTAGAGTTATAACAGAAAATAACATGTATCCAATACTTATGCGTATCACTGTATATATATATATATATATATATATATATATATATATATATATATATATATATATATATATATATATATATATATGAAGAAAAATTTGGAAAAAAACAAAACAAAAATCCTTAAATGCAATTATGTTGTTTAAAATGAATGAAATGTCGACGTCTGACGTTTCGGTTTAATAAACCTTCTTCAGGACAATATTCATTAAAGTACAATTCAGTTCAATTTGACAAAGACGATGGACATAAAAACAAGTCTTATCCAACATTTCATTCATTTTAAACAACATAATTGTATTTAAGGATTTTTATTTGTTTTTTCCAAATTTTCTTCATTCTGTCGGATCTATATCCATTTACATTTGCTATATATATATATATATATATATATATATATATATATATATATATATATATATATATATATATGATAATAGAGCTTTATGGACGAGACTATGTTATCTGATCCCTCCTTTGACCTGAATTTAACGGCTCAATTGGGGACAAAATACATTGAAAACCAAACTGGATATGATACATCATCGTTGATCGGACTCTGAATTAACGCGTATCACGAAGAATGCCCCCCACACTTTAACACGTACGTTTATTGGAACTTACAAACTCAACCCTGACTGCAAGTGGAAGTCGTACATCCAATCTATCACTAAAGATGCTGGAAAAAATTGTTGGTTTCCCGTACCGCTGCTGTAAGTACATGTAAGTACCTCACTGTTCCTGCTATGATCGAGCTCTACATGACCCATATTGTTATGGGATCTTGCCCATAATAATAATAATGGATATATTCCATACTTAATAAATACTGCGCCTCAGGAGTAGGCAAGGGTTAAGTAGTTCAAGTCGAGTCAAGAGTCGAGTCAGAGGCAGTCCGAAACAGAGTCACGTTCAGACAATTACTACAAGACATTGGAATAGTGATACTGGTCGAGACTACATTGTTCTCTCTACTAAACCTGATTGTTCATACTAACACTTTCTACTTCTCTGTATATATTCCTGTTTGTAATATATCTGTGTTATTCCATACCTGTGTTGGAGTTCTTCTTTATGGGTTCTACCTTGGACTATCACCGTGGTAGGAACCGGACCATAACACATATTAACCCGGAAATGGAATACAGCTGCTCTATATAGACAAGAGCTTCACAGTCTTCGCTTTTCGGTCTTGATAGAATCCAAACGCTTCTCCGTATCCTTGTGAGCGAAGAATTATTTCCCACCTTACAAACCTTTTCCCCCAGACGAAACTTTTTAAACCTCTCGCTGCTCTATGACTATTTCCATGGAAAGTGTCTAACGAACTACATTCCTTAGTTCCTCAGGTTCTAACCCTCACTGCTAATACCTACACTCCCACGCACATTATAGCGAACCACCTTTATTCCCTTCGTGTTCCATTGGTGAGAGGTACGTTCCACTGGGGCAGCATGTTCTTCTCACGAACAGCTATTTGTGGGAGCGACACCCAAGCGCATGCGTTCTCGATCACTAGAAACTTAACCTTTTCTAATCTATGGTTAAACATTATCTTCCCAACATATCCACATAAACTGTGCCTCTTATCTATGTAACCCTCTACCTTGAGTGGCGCTTGGGCCTTGTACAGGATAAACATTAAAAAAAGTGGAATCGAAAATCTGCGTTCACTTTGCTTTGATTGATTTGGTAATTAACGTATGTTCGAGAAATAATATTCAAATATATTTAATTTAAATTTAGAAGGATGAAGAAAGAAGACTTGGAGAATTTGACACTCACAGGACACAGTGAAGCCAAGAGAGACTGAAGGAGGCAGCGAGCTATTTACCTAGGTAGCGGAACGGAGAATGGAGGTATAGTAAAAAGCTAAAAGTCGCTAAAAATTACAAAGAGGTGAAGTTGTGGAGAAGCCCACGTCTTGAAGGGACGTGGCATATAGAAAAACAAACCTAGATTTCATGTATATGCTTTCTCATGAAACGTAATGCTATTAACTTTGCGGATAGCCCGACGTTGGTTTTTGCAAATCTCGTAAATTCGTTATTTTTAAATATCATACGAGAAGTAAGATTAACGTTTACATGTGGACGTCTTTTAGAAAGTTTGTGGAAGTTGAGATTTTTAATATAAAATGCTTATTCGTTTTTACTTGCCACAACGAGGAAAAAAAATGTGCAATTTGTGATAAATCAACGACGCCTTTTGTAGTGCTTAATTATCGCAAACCATGGACTGTTAATAGAATTATTTTGACGTGGACGCAATGATGGCCCTAAGACGACAAATTGCTATCTCTGATTTGAAATAGATTCATCATCCTAAAAGCTGAGTATTGTTTTATTTATTTTATTTCTCTTCATTTGTCTCGTTAAATTCCTCTTTCACGCGCGTTCTGAACTGCGTTCCGATAACATAATATTATCAAGATCTCGCAGCTGAATTCCTCAGCCCATGGCCACAATATACATATGCAGGTTGGCTTCGAATAAGCGCATATTTATTTCGTTTCTTGTCGGTTCTCGTCTTAATTAAGTTTCAGACGGTAATTAATTAATTGCAGACTCCATTTCAAGGTGATAACTTTATCTACTAATTTAATTTTAATCATCCTCTTCTCGGTTTATTTATTTTGATTAATTTCCTCGTGCCAAAGGCTGGTCTCCGTTTACGACGAAAAATATTAATAACAACATCAATTAATTGCCAACTTCGCGCAAATGAAGGTGTAGGGGTCTGGCATTAGGAGAGAGAGAAAAAGGATCGCGATTTCAGTATAATTAGCTGGATTAGGTGTCACCGTAAAATGGTATGATTTTACAAGAATTCAATTGGATATAAATACTGTTTCTTCACTTGCAAGAATCCTGGGATCATAGGCTCTTTCTTAATCGCTCAAATAAAATAAAAAAAACACCGGTTTAAATTCGATATACTTCTTTTTCTCTGTACCACTCCCATCAGGACGTTGGCGATCAGGGCTCTCCACAATTCCTCTCATTTGTTGCTGTTAATAACATGTATTTTCCTATCCCTCTTAAACCCAGCTCCGCCACACAATAATACAAGATCGCCGGGTAGGTTATGCGTTGCTTTCTTTTGTCTCTGTTAAGGAGCGTTGACATCGGCCAGTACTTAGATTGGGGACCGCTTTAGAACGCCGCTTACTGCGAACAACCTGCGACAAGCCAGAATATATTTCAGCTTTAAATAACCCACAAATGGTTGACAAGCCATAAACAAAGAAATCAATCAATCCTTGTCGAGTTACGACCACAGCGAACTCGTGTACTTGTAAAATCCGCACTATCAAACATTGACTTGTTTTGAATCTAATTTAATTACATATCGACACTAAGGTCGTCTATGTTGGTTGTCGGCCGTTCATTGTTTCTTTCTTGAAATTCGACTTTTCCCATTCACAATTCATTAAGCAAATAGTGTTATTGTGGTTTGAAATTTAGTTAATGCCGTTTTGATTGGTTGCTTGCTTTGTTTGTTTAGCGGTATCTCAACCAATGTAGATTATTATAATATCTATGTATGTAATTTCAGTATTATTGTTGGAGATATTAATGAATTAGTTATACAAACCTTACTAATTAACCCATAGCTAGAGGAGAGAAGAGGTTGATTACTGGCTTTCCTGACGGTATTTGCGCATAAATGAATAAAACAAAATCAACCAGAACAAGAAATCTGCTCTGCGATTCACAATTCCGAACCATTATACATGACACCACCTATAACTTCAAGGTTACGATGTTTACTCGTTCCCCCACGAGGACGTGATGTGACACAGGGTCGTTTTAAAGTGGGGACCCGAGCGCGTACACTCGGGCAAGGGACAAAAAATCCCCACAGCCCCAAGCAAACGTCGGTTGCGCTGGCCTCGGTGCAAGCACTTGAACCCTCTCTCTGCTGCAATGGGAGGGCGCTGACTCGGGCAACTGTTCCCCAGGGATGGGTACCTCTCAGTATAATTTTCCTCAGTTGCCCCTCTGTCCTTTGACAGAGAAGCTCCTGAGCGCAAAGACAGAGATGCAACTGAGAGATGATAAGCCCTCAGAGATCCCACCACAAATTCAATGTTACAACACCTGATATTCCTAATCGGTCACATATGTAGGAAAGAGGCGTTTCAACGTGTCCTGTGTGTGTATATATATATATATATATATATATATATATATATATATATATATATATATATGTATGTATGTATTTTTCTTGTTCGTTATATTATAATATTTAGTTATTCATTTACAGTATTTAATATACGTATTTTATCATTTTTTGTACATATTTACCTATCTTTAGTAGTGGTATACAATAATTTTCCTTTTTTTTATTTTAAAACAATTCTCGTTTCGCATGTGAAATTTCTCACTAAGAGTTATATATATTAAGAACATTTAATGTATTGTATTTGTTAGACAAATTATATAGTGGCATGAATAATTTTAATCTATTTATATCTAAGCGTAACATTTATTTACCTGTTGTTGTTTTTACGAAGGTGGTCGTAATTTTCGGAATGAGAGGAAAGACTTTTTGTAATTTTCATTTTGTTTATCTTTGACTATTGTCTCATTATCGCCGATTTTTTTAAAATCTATTTTAAGTTATATTCAAAGATTCTTTTGTAACATTTAGTATGCAATTTCATTCTTTACATTTTCTTATTTATTAATTGCAATTTAACGTAATTTCAATTTTGTTGAAAAAGCGTTCACAGTAATAACATTATTTTGTTTCGTTTTTACTACTAGTGAATTTGCTTTAAGCTGCCTCTTTCTGATGTTAAGTAGAAGCCTTCTACTCCTTTGTAAAAGAATACCCCATCGTTGCTCACGAGGTAGTCAGAAAATATTACATATATTTTCCTTTTTGTTTCTAGATATGAAAACGAATTCTAAGTCTATTTCACAAATCTCTGTATTGAAAACTGATGTTTCTTCTGAAAGACTTAACCGAGGATTCCTTCAGTTACACTCATTTTTAATCGATGATCAAAAAAAAAAAATACTAACTAATAAACATCATGAATAAATTCGACGTTGCTAACATTCGAAGATTTAATAAAATATCAGCTTATTTTTAGAACTCAAACGATAAATTAATTATCATCATTTTAAACTTGTTTATTCGAAGTATATACACGACGTATCACAATTTCTGAAACAAAATGATTGGGCACAAATCAAGGACCACAAATGATAGAGAAATGGAAATTCAATTTATTGAAATGTAAAAGATTTGAGAATCTGCAACCATTTAGTCCCAAACATGAATAAAAAAAAATGTCAAAAGGAGCCATAGATTACATGCTCCAGATGTCCACCATTCAGTTGAAGTCACTGGTGAAGACCGCAGGGAAGCTGTTGATAACATCTGCTCATTTCTCCTAGTGAGTAGCATGTTACCCTACAATCACCACAAGTGCAATGAACTTCAAAGGTCTTGACCAATATGAAAATATGATATTTGTGTGGAAATGTGTTAAAATTGAACTTCCTTCTGTTTATCTTGCTTGAACAATCTTCAAATAGTTAGTTTCGTAATATGTCTTGTCACAAAAGATCTTCAGCTCCATCGTCGTAGACATTATTTCTCTACGTTTGGTTGAATAGATCAAAATATTAACTATTTCCACGCAATAATTTGAAAATAGAAAGTGAATAAAGGCAGCAGGGAAAATCTGAGATTCGCTTATTTGTTTCAACAATTTTGAAACACCCTGCAGATTTTCCACGAATGTGAGATGCCAAAATCAGTTAAGAAAGAAAATTTAAATATCTGCGAGTTTTTTTGTTTTTTTTTTATCAGCGTGCAGAAGACATGACACCAAAGTATGAAGGGTACTTGGAGCAGAGAAGTATAACTTCCAAAATCTAAGGAAATTATTAAAAATGAGGAAAATGTCATCTCTATAAAAGGCAGGATGTGTGTGTGTGTGTGTGTGTGTGTGTGTGTGTGTGTGTGTGTGTGTGTGTGTGACGAATGCACGGACGCAATTTTCGATGGATTTGCACTAAAATTTACATGCACATGCTCCAAGTTAGCGGGAAGGCCAAGACCGATTTTGCATTTCCCAACTTCCATCGATTGTGGAAATAATCGATTTTTTAATGCTTCTACGGCAGTTTTCATGTAGTTTCGGCCATTTTATGCTGGCCAGAGTGAGAGCCCATAGCTGGCTGCCACGAATAGGCAGGAAGATTCTATTGGCCAGCTGGAGAGCCAACAGCTGACTGACACAAATGTTAACTAGCATGCTAGCATGCAAAAAAATCGATAGCTTCATTCGTCACAAGTGGGAAAAATTTAAATCTGCATGGCATTTTACTCCAATTGGCTCATTCGCTTACTTAAAATCAACGTTCATTCTGATTCTGTAGAACTGGGTTAGGTGTGAAAAAGTATTCGGTTTTTGCAGTTATGAGTTCTTTTTTAAAGCTGATCGTTTTGGTGTTCATTTTGTTTAGTTCTTTTTTCGTAACAGATTTAATGTTTAGTATAGAGCTTAGAAAAAAATCACAGTGTGAGATAGGCAAGAAGTAAGGTATGTAGCAACATCAGCACGGCAAAGGGCACTCCTTTAAAGGAAAGGAAGGGTAAAAATATTTTAAGTCAAGTGATAGCGATTGCTGTATTAGTCGAACGATTTTTGAATCAAGCACGGGCAACCCCGATCATGCTGCTAGTTAGAAGTAAAACAAACAATGCTAAACGGTAATATTGGTCCTCCTTTACGACAGCAAATGCTGGACAATGTCATCACCGAAGAAGAATATACTTGAGGCAAGATAAATGTGGTTCTACAGAAGGATGCTGAGGATACCATAGAGTGAACCTAGAGTCAAAGACAACTTTTTAATGAACATTTTGAAATAACGAACGCTTGTACCTAGAATGAGAAAGAGACATAATGAGGAAAGAAATTTTGGCGAATTTGACATTCACAGAACATATTGAAGGCTAGTCAGATAGAAAGAAATAGCATGCTACCTACCTATTTAAAAAAAAAAGAAGGCTTATGCATAGAAGGAAAAAGAAATAGCTGAAATTACTGATACATAATAAGGAAAGAAGGCTTGGAGAATTTGACATTCACAGCACAAGAAAGGTGGAAATGTAGTGAAACTTCTGCTTTTCTATGTGTCGTGTACCACGAGTGCATTAGGAATCATGGCTTTTTACAAATTCTTGAACTTTTTAGTATTTATACAAGTTACCTTTTGTGATTTTTTCTAAATCTTGCACCGCCATCAATTTATTTAAACTCTAGCTATGTTGTGTGTTAATTTCTCTGTTCCGCTTGCCTTTGTTTAGTTCCATGTGTATCAGACTCACATACCGTCTTTCCTCATGATATACCTTAGTAATTTTAACTGATAAGTCCCGGAAAGGGGTATATTTGAACGAAGTAGCTAAGTGGTTTTGGCTACTATAACCAAGTAGAATACGGTAGCAGTAATCAACTGGTACGCGTCGTAGTCGCGGATAAGAAGTGTAGATCATTGCGTAGTCCAATGGACGTCGTTATAGACTTAGCTCTCAGACTAAGGCTCCTTGACTCTGTCGTACCTACACGTCTGTCGGTATTTATGATGGACAATCATATTCCAGTGAGGGGGAACACAGGTGTATGCATATTCCATTATATCACTGACTGATCCTGATGTTAAGTATAAGTGTTCTAAGTGCTTCTGTTTTCTCTAACACCACGTTGGTCCTCACATATTCACTCCATGATATTCTGAGAATCTTCTGTAGAATCACATTTTTGTTACCTCAGGTCTCTTCATCATCTGTGAGGAATTTGGTCAGACTCCTCTGTCATTGGTCAATACCAAGTATAAAAAAATAATATTCAATAAATAAAACAATATTCAAATAAGATCATGGACAGATGGTTCCAATTTATCACGTGATGTTTCCGAATCTCAGTGTTTGTTAAAGATTGGTCAAGCATATGACAAGAGAAGAATTGTAATTGAATCTCTTCCAGTCAGCTATCAGATACAGCGTATTTATCGTTACGTTGCCTTAGGCATATAGATTATATATAGACATAACACTTTGTTGTTGATCACATGTTCAGGTCATGGTATTCTCAAATTTGAAGAACCACATATCTATTGCTTCAAGTCTCTTTTTATATGTGACAAGATTTTACAGCATTATGGAGAAAAATAATGTTTATTTATAGAATGAGAAAGAGATTGAAAATTCTAGGAGACCTAATGAGAAAGGTCACCTTTGCGAACTTGATATGCACTGGGTATATTGAAGGCAAGATCGACAGATGGAAACCTAGCCAACGTGATTGAATAAATATACGACAGAAGAAGGCCTGGGACTGATGGTGCACAGATACCTGTCACTAACAGACATGAAGGATAGGAAGTTGTAGAAAACAATTATCGCCTACTTTGAATGCTTAGAAGAAGAGCCCAGTTCCTAGGTTTTATGCCTATTTCAGATTTTGGATTTCTTCAAGCGTAATTTACCTGATATTTGAAAATAAATTCTTTATAAAATCTACACTGAATGGTTTTTCTTCTTCCATTGTCCAGATTGTGACTTATCCTGCATGAGTCCATTATACGTTGTGACTTCTTTCCTGAGATGTCGTTATTGTTTTTTTTTCCATTGCACCATGATTCTATACCATTTTCTAAGTGTAACAACCAACAAGACGAGAAGGTAGATGATGAAGCGACCAATGGAAACATGATAGCAGAGAGTGTCCTTTCGCTGTTAACTCGGTGGGTAAACAAAGTTTGATCAATGGAAGACTAAATTATATCTGACATCACAATGAAGACGGAACGAGACATATTTGGCTTGAGCAAGTCAGAAAGTAGAGACTTAAGATGAAGACGAATGTAGTCAAATCATTTTCTTATCGTTTGCTCTAGTGTCAATTTAGATCGGAATTTTGCACAATGATTTTGGCATTGTATTTTGAGTTCACCAGAACTTAAACAAACTTTGTTTTAAGATGCTGTGTTTTTTTTTTTTTAATAATGATAATAAAAATTCCATAGACGGTCAGAGTAAGCAATTTCTGACGTACTTCTCGTTTGTGAAACACTCTTCCAGCTTCTTGCTTCCCAGTCAAAAATTTAATGTTAGTCGTTATCTTCTGTCTTCTTAATCTTTGTTCTTTTATTGTCGTCTTTACTTAATAGCAGTTTTTCTCATGTTTTCTAACACTCAGTATCCCCTTGCACACGAGTGGTTTATTGGCTTGCTTGTGGTGAAATGCTAAAATATACACCTTTTGATATTTTTTGTGTAGCGCAGGCAATTTTTAAAATATATTCTGCTTCTCAAATTTTGTGATCACCTGTGAGACCCAGATAAAAAATAATGCCTCATATTTGCACGAAAATCAGTGCTCACCATTCTTCATAGTGCCTTTTTGGCGATGATGGCTCACCACAATTTCTTGTCTTAGCTCTTAAAAATTTTTGTTAAGTCAGATCTAATTGTGATAAAACTCTTAACAAAGACGAAAGTACTTTTGATGCATGATAATATATTATGAAGGGCTTCGTTGTGAATATCGGGGGTGGGGGCAAAGTAAGAAGTTGAAGGTGAAGTTATATTGAAATTAAATTTATTTCATTTAATATGAACGTGAGAGAAAACAGTAAAAATACTTCTTGGACAAATAGTATTGATTTTGATTAGGAAAAAATTTACTGATAATATGAACATTAGATTTAATAACAAACATAATTACAATAAAACAGAGTATAAAATGAAACAAATTATAGCATCTGGAACAATGATTTGTAGATGTGCTGAAATTGTTTTCAATGCGTAATAAAATATTTAAACTGAATATGTTTAAAACTTATAATAAAATATGTCGTAATGTTGATAAGTTAGGGTAGGATTGGTAAATTGTTGCCATTCATGTACGTTCTTTTTGTTGCTTTTGTCGACTGCAAAGTATAGTAGCGTCAAATGGGCACTGACTGTGAGAAAAAAAAGCTCCATGACGCAATTCACTCCGTCAGAAATTTGGAAACGGCCTGCTCTACAGTTTGGCATTCGCACCGGAATCTGTAATACTTACCTTTCAGAGTCTTTGGGTGTCAATCTGTGGGCAGTGAAAGTATTCGGAAAGAGTTGGATGAGTCTAATGCTGATTAAGAAGGCACGTCAGCTCGGAAAACTCACTCTGATATTTCTGATAAAAGAACTACCGAATTTGTTGTTGTGGGACTCAGGCTCGATGTAGAGGCCTGAATCAAGTGAATGAGGCGGTAGTGTTGCCCTGGATCAAGTCGGCGGCTGCTGGGAGACCCTATGGCTGGCAACAGGATTTGGCACCATGCCACACAAGAAGGTGAACACCGTCATGATTGCTAGACAATTTCTGCGACCAACTCACTCTTTACATCTTGCCACCTAACTCCACAGACTGCAACCCCCTTGGTTATTATGTGTGGGGTGCAACAAAACTCCTTCTAACAACAAAGATGAACTGAAGGCAAGGATTATGGCAACATTCGCTGTCATAATCCTTGCCTTCAGTTCATAATCATGGAGAACGTCGAGAAGAGAGCAGAAAATTCCGGAGTCGTCTAGAGGCCGTGATTGAAGCCAGTGGCGGTTCTATTAGATTAGTATTTCAAGATATTTTTTGTGTATTTTTGCTAAATATATCTCTTAAAATGAGATGTCAGTATTTATTTTTTCATTTTTTTTTCGTAATTTACACGACAATTTATCCATCGCACCCAGTATTTGATATTTATAATGGAAAAGTAAATTACCTTTTTGAAATCTGTTGCGTTTTTGAGACTATATATTCTGCGTTAAGCAAGACGATTATATGAAGTTTGATTCATTGAAAGGAGGTAATGATAATGATGTCGCAATATCAGGTCTGGTGAGGTCTGTATAAATCGGCTAGCCTCAGAAAATATGGATCTTGTAGATTACTACTGTTGAGCCTAACTAGGTAAAATAGGCATTCAGATCAAGAGTCTTTGGTTCAAATCCCGCAGTGGTCGATTGGCTGAGATTTGACTTCTTCCTGTTATCGGAATGTGGAAGGTTTGAACTAGGTAGATGTATTCGTCAATTCTATTCTAACATTTCTTCTTTTTATTTCCTGCACTTCCCTCCTGCAGAAATCCCTTCCGATTTTTTGCTTCCCTGTTAACTACAATCTTCAGAAACGTAAATGCAACGTCAATCGCCATTTTGCGTCTTCTAGAAGTGTTTTAAGTGCTTCTATTTCCTCTAACACTTCGTGGGTCCTCACATATTGATATTATGAGCATCTTCTGTAGAATCTCCTTTTCGTTATTTCAGGTCTCTTCATCATCTGTGAGGAATTTGGCCAGTATCCTCTGCCATTGGTCAAGTATAAAGATAAATAATATTCAATAAATAAAACAATATTCAAATGAGATCATGGGCAGATTGTTCCAATTAATCACGTGATGTTTCCGATGCTCACTGTTTGTTAATGATTGGTCAAACATGTGACAAGAGAAGAATTGTAATTGAACCTCTTCCAGTCAGCTATCAGATACATCGTATTTATTGTTACGTTGCCTTAGGCATATAGATTATATATAGATATAACACGTTGTTGTTATTTTGCGATTGCCTGTTACTTTTTGCCCTTTTCCTCAATCCTCCCCATTTTCAATCTTCTCATTCATATTCACTCCATGTAACCCCTTGTTTTCTACTGGGATTGTAATCTTGCTTGTTGGGAAGGGGTTGTTTAAAAAATAAAAACGACTGATGTCGGTAATGTGGAAAACAAATAAAACATCAACACAAAATAAAAAGTTGATTTTATTTTACGCTCTGGTAAACTCACTTAATTTAAAATTTTCAGTTTTTGTTTTAGAACTGAAGAAGCTTCTATGTTCTTCTTGTTTACAAGAAAATCACTTTCAGTTCGAGTTCCTTGTATGATTACAATGGCGTAGTTAATTTCAGCTTTCATACTTGTACCAAAATTATCAATGAAGGTTCTTCCATTGATCTAGATATAAGTTGTTTACTATCGCACATTGAACGCCCAGCATCTTGTCTTGATACTTAATTCAATTAAGAATTATACTTAATTCACAAGAACGAGAGGATTATTTTACTGTACTGGAATCATTACATTTATTACATTTTCGCGAAAACTCTGTAGAATGAATCCATTTTCAGCAAATCTCAAAATAAAATTATTTATCTTCGCTAAACCGGTCCTAAATTATACATATACGCTTTTAATGTCCTTTCCATTTATATATATATATATATATATATATATATATATAGTCGATATTCGACGTATGAGGGTCAAGCAGATCAGTTTCCAGGAAACCGACAGCCCGACACCGAGATTTAATTATAGTGGTGAAGGTTTCGTGCAGTCACAATTTTGAAGGGACGAATACAGAGACCTGGTGCACCGAATGCCACAAGGTTGCCAAACAACCCTCCGCAGGTTTTGAATTGAAAGAGTTGTCCTTCTCCTAGACCAGTTGCCATCCAAGGCTATAGAATCCAGTCTGTCCTGCTATTTTACCCATAGCTGGAGGGAGAGGAAGAGATTCATACCTTTTCCCAAGGGTATTAGCACACGTAAGTGAATGTAATGGATTCGACTGGAATTCGAACTCGGCTCTGCGATTCCTCAATCCAAGCCGCTATCCATTCCTCCAGTGTGCCTGCCTACATACATACATACATACATACATACATACATACATACATACATACATACATACATACATACATACATACATACATACATACATACATACATACATACATACATATGTGTGTAAGTGTGTGTGAGTATTCCTGAAAAGATATTTTTATTATATTTTAATATATATTTTATTTTATTTGTTTTATATATATATATATATATATATATATATATATATATATATATATATATATATATATATTCATTCTTTTTTACGTTTGTATTTTTCATAGATACAAATTATTTACGTAAATATTGTATAAATAATTCTCGGACTTTCATTATGCATACACATACATACATATGTGCGTAAGTGTGTGTGTGAGTATTTCCTGAAAAGATATTTTTATTATATGTTTTATATATATTTTATTTTATTTGTTTTATATATATATATATATATCTATATATATATATATATATATATATATATATATATATATATATATTCATTCTGTTTTTACGTTTGTACGTTTTCATAGATACAAATTATTTACGTAAATATTGTATAAATAATTCTCGGACTTAATCCATTTCATCATGCACACACATACATACATACATGCATGCATGAATGCATATATACATATGTGTGTGTAAGTGTGTGCGTGAGTATTCCCTGAAAAGATATTTTTATTGGATAACCGTTCCATTACTTTAAAACGGTATTTATTTCGTCTAACGACCAGCGTACTCGAGAAAAAATTAATAAAGAAATTATTCCCTCCGACATGATTTGATCTTGCGCCACATGTTACAGGAGAAGCATACTTTGACCGCTCGGCTACGAAGACCTTCAGATTTAAGCACGTTTCTGTTTGTCTGTAAAGCAAATTTACTCGTTCAGATTTTCTTAGATTTCTATCGCAAAAGTATAAAAAAGCAATTTCTAAAGTATTGATGGATTTTATATTTTATATTTTTATGTGTGACATGTTTACACTCTCACACACACACACACACACACACACACATACATATATATATATATATATATATATATATTTTTTTTTTTCTATACCCAATTACAAGGTTGGTAGAGAGAGAATAAAATTCCGATAACCAAAAACATTAATCTTAAAAGTGTACTCAATAAATTATTCAAACAATATAATATAAGCATATTATAACATCACTTCAAAAATAGCCATTTTGTTTCAGCACTTCTGATGTCTCGTCAACTCTATCATTTGACAAAACACTCAGTCTTGAAACAAAATGGCAATTCATTTAGTGATGTTATAAAATGAAAAAACGTTATAATATTTGTATATATATATATATATATATATATATATATATATATATATATATATATATATGAAAAGTGTATATAAATATAAATAAATATATATATGTATAATTATTCATATATTATATGCGTACTTATTAGAAAGCGCTCAATATCAGAGATAGAGCTAACATATTTGGTTGGATAGATGTGAGTTTGTGACCCTGGGTTTCACGCTTGTCTGACGATCGCTAAAACGTGAAACCCAGGGTCACAAACTCACATCTATCCAACTAAATATATATATATATATATATATATATATATATATATATATATATATATATATATATATATCATAAAAACATATTAGAAGTAAATGGTATGTATTTGCTATTACAGATATTAGAAAAGTTCCTGAAATTATACATATTAATTTCCGAAATCGGCCATTACATTACTGATGTTTTTTAGGCTTTTCTTCTTTGATTTTTATAATAACATCTTCCATTTCTTTTAAACTCTCTTTACACAAGTTCTGCGATTGTGAGTGATTTGCATGCTTCGACCTATCAACTTTTTGAAGGTTATTTAAAGCCAGAAAATAATTTTACATTGTAATATTTTTAGTAGAAAATAATTATTTTACTGATACAAGTACTACTGTTTAACCCATAGATGGTGAGAAAAGCTGGATTAATAACTTGTGTATTTGCATGGTACAATGGTTTTTGCACTTAAGCAAATATAACGAACCTGACCAGAAATGGAACTCGTAGAGCTGATTTCAATTTTGCAGCTGTTATTCATTGCGCAACACATACAGCCCAGCTTACAGCACCTGGTATTCCCAAGCGATCACTTATCTGGGTGATCACCAGGCTCTTTATTGCTTAACTCTGATGATCAGAGGAGGACCAATGTTTAAACATGATAAGGCAAAAAGGCTTTGCACGAAAGAGAAAAGCAAGTGACGCAAGTTTTCCCATTTATTTAGCGTAACAAGTTGCACAACACTTGGCCGAAGTAAAACTATCAAATTAACCAGTCTTATTATGAAGAGAGCCATCTGGCCGACGAAATGAAAATTACTGTACTTCTCGCTTGTGGAACTCACTTCCTGCTCCCTGTCCACTGCAATCTGAAAAAATTTAAACTCTTTTTCCAATCGTCACGTTCTCCATCTTTAATAGCTGTACTTTTAGTATCTGTTCTATTCAGTAACATTTTCTTAATCTCTTTCACTCTGAGGAACTCATCGCCTCTTAGATGTCTCGCCTTGCAATCGTAAAATAGAACCATTAATTATAAAAGTTGATATTCAACCGGGAACTGTTTTCTCGACGAAAATAAACATAAACTATTATGCTAGACACACGGCCATAGGCTTGTTGTCGGTTGATTGTATATCTACAGTAGCGTCCAAAACTTAGGGAAAAAATTTTAAAACCTAATATTTGTTAGAAATCCTTTGCAAATGATTCAAATTTTAGTATGTTATTATGGATGATAACGACTACCAGTTGTCAAAATTTCAGCTTTTCACAGTTGTTATTTCTAACAAATATTAGGTTTTAAAATTTTGTCCCTTAGTTTTGGCCGCTACTGTATATGAACAGAGGTCCACACGGACACATCTAAACCAGCATGGAAGTGTACAAATGTGATATGCACCTCCATCTGCAAAAAAGTATTTAAATGTGATAGAAGATTTTATTAAGAAAAATAATAAGCCAGCCCTTAATTACTTAAATCCTCAACACGAGCATGACGTATACGGTAACATATAGAGTGTGTTATGGGCAAATTGCCGCCATTTTATACTTATTTTATTTCGCGTTGTTTTTGATTTTGTCGACTGCGCAGTATAGTAGCGGAAGTTGTTCACTGTCTCTGAGAAAAAGAGCACCATGACGCAATTCACTCCACCAAATATTTTGTCTGCCACCCTGTCTATGTGCTCCCGTAGTATCTTCTCCGAGTTCGATATTAAAAATAGGCAGGCAAATATTATGAAATACCTAACACAACTAAAGATTAACGTTATTCCCGATTAAGATACGCAAAAAATTTCTTCTCTCAAATGATCCAACATAGAGTACATGAAGTCGGGAACCTTCAACTTTTTACTGTGTTCTACTGTTTTACTGTGTAGTTGATTTAAGTATTCAAAGTCGAAAAATGCATTTAGAGACGAGCATCTTCACGCTGCTTCACAACGCAGATATCAATAGTCCACACAATATAAAAATAAGCAAGCCCATAAATGAATCATCAAGTAATAAAAAAAGGGTAGTACAAATGATCAAATCCCCACATAGATTTAATAACTACGTTAACTGAATGATAATAAGTAGCATCTGAATAAAGGAATGAATAAAATACAAATAACAAATAAAAGTGTTTAACTTATCATCCATCAGGGAAATGACTTAGTTCGCAACATTTACTGACAATACAATTAAAAATGACTAATGCTACAGAACAGACGTCAGGAATGCTCCACGAAAAAGTAGGACATTTTATCTCCCCTGCCATAATTAATCTTACTCAATAGTCGGTAAAATAACCCAATATGACGCACACATACGGTCTTTGCCCCCATAATACGAAGTGAGAAACAGATATAAATAGTTGTTTAAGGTCTACTTTCGTGCTCTGATGTTTACCACGTACAGACACACACACGCGCGCGCATATATATATATATGAACATTGAAGTCAAAACTCAGAGGCGACAGACTGATTCATGCCTGTGGCTTGATGATTGCGTTTAGCATGAAACAGACTGTCGCACCCCGAGTGTTGAATTAAGTGTTCACTTTCATATTTGCATACGGTCTATCTCTGATATTGAGCACTTTACCTCAAAATATAGTATCCCTTAAAACTATATTCCATTATAATGGACTCTCCCGTCGGTTTGGACGTATGAGGATCTGACAACTTAACCAATTGATTCAGTGATGAATTTTGTGCGCTAATTTTCAGTGGCACTTAAGACCCGCAATTAATTTGCAAAGGAGGCTGCATATGAAGCAAGGTGATGTCACTGTTAGATTGGCTGACTTTCTTCATTACTTCATATATATATATATATATATATATATATATATATATATATATATATATATATATATATTATTATTATTATTATTATTAATAGAAATCTTCTAAGTATAAGAAACTATACTCGCTCGAAAAGCCTTCGGTGTATTGATTTGCAAATAAACAAGCCAATACAAAATGGAAAAAAAAGGTATTAAAAAAAGAAAGAACCAAGAACATGTACGTTAGCCGAAAATAATCGTCCAGCATACGAGTCCAAAGGCCCAAAGAAAAAAACCCCGATGCGAGTACCTTAAATAACTAAATAAAGTGCTCAATACAATGAGTGAACAGAACTAGTTAAACCTAGAGAGCTAGACAAACCTACCAAGGTTTCACCTAAGCGGATCATCAGGGAAGGCCGGCCTACCCTGATGATCCGCTTAGGTGAAACCTTGGTAGGCTCTCTAGGTTTAACTATATATATATATATGTGTGGGGGGGTGTATGGTGTATGCATTTTTCACTACAGAATTAATCTTACATATTTATAAGTCTACCATTCCTACATGCTTATAATATTGCTGCTACATATATTTACCTTGAGCTTCGTGATTGATAAAATCGAAAGAAGAATCAGCAATATTATTGGTCCTGTTCTGGCGGCCAGGCTTCAGTCTATTTCTCACCACCATAAGGTTGCCTCACTGTGCCTTTTTATAAATACTTTCCTGGTAATTGTCTGGATGAGCTCTTGACTACGGTACTTAGACATTTTGAATTTAAGGGCAATACTAGACTGGCATCGAGTTCTCATCAATTTACAGTTGAGCTGGATAGATGTGGCCGTAAGTTTTATGGTGACAGTTTCTTTTCTCGCCTTTCTTGCTTGTGGAACTCCGCTCTGGCTCCATGCTTTCCAGCCACCTTTCATCTGCAAAAAATTAAATGCAATGTCAGTCGGTATCTACTGTCCTCCTGACTACAATTTTCTGTTTCCGCTCATTATTAATGTTTTTGTTCTTAATTCTTACACACCCTGTAATCCCTCGTGTCTTCGTGGATTTACTTCCTTGCATGGAGGGGTACCGATTTAAAAAACATATATATATCTTACAATGTGGTATATTTAGTGGGTAAGCGGTTTCTCTTCTTTTTTTTTTTATATTTCAGTCCTTCCATATTTCTGCATATTGACGGTTTTTTTCCTTCCTCGTGGAAGAGTTCTACTATATATTCGTTCCATCTTTGAATTATTTTTTCTTTCTCTCATATCAATGTTTTATTCATAGATTTTATGCATCCTGTTTGCGAGCATGTCTTTTGTCCTGTTAGTTCTCTTATTTATTTTAAATGCATATCTGCATTCTCTGTGATTCGCATTCTAACTCTCTCTGCACATTTTTGTCGGGTCATTGTCCGTTAGACTGTATGCATTTCTTCCTAATTTCTTTATGCATAGTTCTATATTTCATGACGTACTTTGGGATTGCTTATTGTCTTGTTTTCATCATATTCAGAATTTAATTTCTCATCAATTCTGTTTTTTTTTGGGATGATCTCAGTTGCTAATGTTACTAAAGCATCTCTTAATGTATCCCATTTCGAGTTTTCCAATTTCATTTTGGCCTTCTGATCTGCTTTTCATACTGTTCATATATTCCTCCTTAAGAATCGGATCATTCAAGATTTGGGTGCTGCCGTGACAAACTTCAATTTCCGTAGTTTCAATCTAAGTTTGTATATCACTGCAAGGATGTGCTTCCACAATTATCACTTTCATATAATTTGCTGTGGAAAAACCGCATGCCTGAAATTTTATTGATAGTTATAGAGTCAATTTGGGTTTTCCTTTCTGACGATGATCTTCTTCGTGTCCATGATCATGTTCATGATCACCCAAGATATATATCTTGGGTGATCATGAAATCAGGTGTTGGCTAAAATCTGGTCGTTGGTCGGAGGCCATTGGACCATTTTTCTCCGCATTCATTACGAGTTCGTTCCTTGTGAGAATTTGCCAACTATTTCATCATCCTTCTTGTTGCTAATTTTGGCATTCAAGCCTCCCATACCAATTATATATATATATATATATATATATATATATATATATATATATAAAGAAAGAACAATAAGATACATAATCCGGTGTTCTTAAAAATTAAATTCAAGCTTTTAGCATCCATTTTTGAAACATGGTTAGAACTGTGTAGCGAAAATACATATTTTAAATCAGTTAATTTATAATATATATATATATATATATATATATATATATATATATATATATATATATATATATATATTTGCTGTATGCCGTTGTTCAGCATAGATTAGAATTTTCAATTTCTTCTTTAGCATTGTGTGCTGTCGGTGCTTAAACCACTATCGTGGATATGATGGAATGATTTCCTTTCAATTTAACAAGAGTTCTTTCAGGTATTTAACAGTATCCCTGTATACATATCTTAGTGCTTACATTAAAACTATATCTTTTATCAGACAGACATACACGCACGCACACACACGCGCGTGCACACACACGCGCGTGCACACACATACCCCCATATATATATATATATATATATATATATATATATATATATATATATGTGTGTGTGTGTGTGTGTGAAAAAGTGTGTATATATAAATATAAATAAATATATATATGTATAATTATTTATATATTATATGCGCGGTACTTCTTATAACAGTCATCAAAAACAAACAAATAACCAGCTTTAAATATAACAAATAAAACCCCCACTTTTTTCAAAAATGTAAAAATAAATATAAATAATAATAATTTTTACTTATCATAATTTTACACAAACCCCACCACACGTATATACACACATGCGAAGAAATTTATTCACTGAAAAATAAAACATGACATGTATACATTCACGAGACATTCACGAAAAAATTTTCGCTACACTCCCAATCTTTGAATTTCAACATACAAATGCGTATGTATAGACACAACATCACCCGTATACATACATATGCCATATCCGGAACTGCCCACATATGTTTATATATGTATGAGTCCCGACGGACAACCAAGTATGCATATGTGTCTGCATACATCGATGTTTGCGTTAGTATGATGACATAAGCGACGAAGTTTCCCCTACCACTTCCACAATCACACCAATACACGCAATCTACATAAACCCAAAATTTTAAAAAAATTAATCAGTTTGTCTGACGATCGGTAAAAGCGTGAAACCCAGGGTCACAAACTCTCATCTATCCAACCAAATATATATATATATATATATATATATATATATATATACGTACACATAGACACACAAATATATATATATATATATATATATATATATATATATATGATGAAAATTATTTGAAAGAATATATTTAAGAAGATTGAAGAAAATTGGCCTTCAGTACTTATTCCATTGGTATATATATATATATATATATATATATATATATATATATATATATATATATATATATATATATATGTATGTATATACCTACGTCAGAGATACCTCTCACATATTAGGTAAAAAAAAAAAGAAACATTACCACTAATGTGATTTCGTTTGAGCTATTTCTGGGGGATATATGTTGTGGGAGCTATATTTGAAAAAGAAAACACACACAAATGTACACACAAACACGCGATCAAACATATGCACACGCATAAACACACACATACACACACTTATAAACACATGCACGCTCTCACACACAAACACAAACACACACGCACACATATATCACTTAACATAGCAGTAGATAGGATCGACTATTTACTGGTACATATTTCCCCTGGTTTTTTGAACTGGAGTAGAGGTTTATCCCTCGTTTCCTGTTCATGACTGGCTTTCCGGTTTCTTCTAAAATCTTCACATTCTGTTTCACTCGCAGTACCCCTCTGGGTCTTAGTGGTGTTATCACCTTACTTGGGGTGAAATGATTTAGAAAAAAATGATGTGTTATCGAAATGCATTGTACAGTGAGTGTGGACATAGAAATTAGTGCATGATTATTGTCGATTGTATACATCAAGCGACCTTCTACTCATACACCCACGTAAGTACACACACTCTTAAGCACATACACATACTCCATATATATATATATATATATATATATATATATATATATATATACAAGTATATGATTGGTATATATGGAATGAATTCCAATAACCAACAATTACTATTCTTAAAAGAGTGCTCAATACAAAGTAGAGCAGATATAATTATTATTTATTAAAAAATTTATAACATAAATATGTTATAAAATCACTACAAATATAGCCATTTTGCTTCAACACCCTCGGTGTCTTATCAAGTGATGATGTTGAAGATAAAATAAATGGTTTTAAAAGTTTCAGATTAATTAACGATCTTACACTAGGGTGAAACATTGTTACAAAAGCTAGAATTTCCAATCAAAAATCAAGTATAGAAAGATTCAAAAACTTGACAATGAAATCATGTTATAATAGCTATTCAGGTCATATATATATACACACAAAAAAAAAGGGAAAGAAAACAAAAGGCGACGAGACAGGAACATCACTACAACCCTTTATGAAAAAAGGAAACGGGGAAACCAACACCTATACACACACATACAATTAAATGTGATTACACTCTACATACACATAGACACCGATAGATACACGTACACACATCCACAGACAATGATCTAGACAATCAGATACCACAACCAATAAATATTTAAGATTTAAATAACATGATTTCGTTGTCAAGCTTTTGAATCTTTCTATACTTGGTTTTTGATTGGTTATTCTAGCTTTTGTAACAATGTTTCCACCTAGTGTAGGATCGTTAATTAATTTGAAACTTTTAAAACCATTTATTTTACATTCAACATCATCACTTGATAAGACACCGAGGGTGTTGAAACAAAATGGCTATTTTTGTAGTGATTTTATAACATACTTATGTTATAATTTTTTATGAGTAATAATTATATATATATATATATATATATATATATATATATATATATATATATATATATATAAACCACTAAACTAATTGAGCTTCTTTTTTCTAGGTTTTCAGATAAGACGTTTAGCCATCTTGATATCATATGTCGTAAGAACAATTGAAATAAAAAAAAAACACATTTGAGTTATTCCGCCAAAAAGAGAATAGGTTAAAATCGTTTTGTGTCAGCCCCACTATGTCTTCTGAAACTGAGCAATGCTGAGAAGTAAATGATCATTCGGGCCTTCAATAACTGGACAAAAATTCATACTCTGGCTTCCATCTTCAAACCCCATTCAAGAAATGGTAAATAATTTTAAAAACGAGGGAACAATATGGATGACAACTGGATCAGGAGGTCACAACAAGAGGAATCATCATTTCAATTTAGAGCTAAATACATTTTACTGTTGAAAGTGGAGTCCAATAGAATTATAAAAATCTCGGAGAATTCCAGTAAGATATCTTTAATCATTTCTAAGATAGAATGATCTAAGCTTAATTTAAAAAAATAGACAATTTTGCTATATATATATATATATATATATATATATATATATATATATATAATTGTACTTAGGAACAGTGACATTTGTATTTGTATCTGAGTTCTTGATTTCCAATATTCAAACATTCAATACGGCAAATAAAGAAATTTTAGGAGAAAATTCAACATTCCGTGTTAATTCTTTCTTTCTTCTCTTTCGATGTAAAAATTTTGATTTTATATCTCCTGATATATATAAAAAGCTAAGCAGGAGTAATGGCCGACCTGAAATCATATTGATTTGTCATCGCGTAAAGCAAATCTGTGATTATTACATTATTTTTATCCAACACCAGATATAACTTGAACCATGTAGCCTTAGATGTCTTCCTTTAATATTCCGTCCCTAGATATCACCGATCATATAAACAGACAGTATTAAAGAAAAAAAAATCTCGTATTCACAGCTTACTCATCAATTTTTCGATGTTCTCAGACATATTGACATTATTAGTGCAGATATGACCAAAATTAAACCCGGGTGTGTTCGACAAATGGTGAAGTAATTTGGTATGAATAAAAACTAAATGACTGTTGCTTAGGTACACGTACTTCAAATGCAGTTATCAATAAATAACACTAGTGATGGTTAATTTGATTTTTTTTTCTTTACAGTCAGAAATTACTGATTTGCTGTGTCATAAATAAACAAATGTATATTTGTAAGCTTAATAACATATACGTTTCTCTTTATTCCCAGGCAAATAGATATATTTATTTATTAACGGGAGCTGGTTGGGCACAGCGCCAAAAAAAAAAAGATAAATAAAAAGAATACTGAATGAGCATGTTCTGAATATAAATAAAGACAAACATATTCAATTGGACAAAACCAGTTTCTTTACTGAATATGAACAGCCCGTTCTTTCAGAATGCTGGTGAAAACAGCTCTCAATGTTGTGTCTCGTGTCGTCTATGGCTTCAATTATTCAAAACCTAACGCTACATTATAGCTACATCAATGACGGACATTTTTTTCTTCCTTGCTTTATTTTCTGACGGGCAGTAGTTGTAACATCTTTTTTAGGAGAAAGTAAATTTCAACTTGTTTGTCAAAATCTTATCGCCACAGAGTGACTTACAGAGTGCGCCGAAGCATCTTGGCCCTGCTAATTTTTGTAATCGTCTATGTTTCCAACATTTTGGCCTTAAACTTAAACAGCTGCAATGCATCACTATCAGAATTGTACACGAACGGTGTAAAAATTTCTAATCTTCCACCATAATTTTTTGAGTAGTTCATCACCCACGCAACTGTTGTAATCGCCGATCTGTGGCTGATTTCCCCCCGGTTGGGAGACCCTGTTTTAGACTAATGCATGTAGGACTTTCTGGCAATGAAGAACAACAAACATCCATGCAATAACAATGAATGAATTACGTCTGACTAAAGCATAATTGTCGACATTAATGAGAATTTTTTCTTCCGCCGATTCATTTGCTTCCGAGGAAAATCTAGGTCTTCCTTGATAGTGAAGACTTTTTAATTGAATAATAGTTTCGGCTTTTAATTTTTTTTTTAATTTAAGTTGGACATTTTAAAATTTCAAATATATATATATATATATATATATATATATATATATATATATATATATATATATATATATATATATATATATATACAAATTCTTAGACGTACAAAATTTATATATAGTTTATAAACAAGGAATGTATAGATTTTAATTTTAAAAGTCTCTAAGGCCCTTTCAACCAACATCTCATCAGGAGACAATCGTTGGATAATTGATCAACGAAAAGTATATTAACGACAATGAAGAGCAAAAAGGGGGGGAAACACACTAAAATAACAAACAAGTGTATTATCATTGAAGTATTTATAGACAAGGTACAGGCAACCTACGTTACGACAGAAAAAATAAAAGTTCGTCTTTTCATGCGGTTTTGTTTGGCTACCTTATGAAAAAAAAAATCAGTATATATATTTTTTTGGAATTTACAAATGTCCAACTTATATTAAAAGAAGAAAATATTATTCTATTAAAAAGTCTTCACTCTCACGGAAGATCTAGATTTTCCCTCGGAAGCAAATGAATCGATGGAAGAAAAGATTCTCATTAATGTCGACAATTATGCTTTTGTCAGACGTAATTCATTCCTTGTTATTGCATGGATGTTTGTTGTTATCTATTGCCAGAAAGTCCTACACGCATTAGGCTAAAGCAGATTTTCCCAACCTGGGGAAAATCCACCACAGCTCGGCGAGTACAACTGTTGTGTGGGTGGTGAACCATTCAAAAAATATGGTAGGAGATTAGAAATTTTTACACCGTTGGTGCACAATTCTTATAGTGATGAATTGCAGTTGTTTAAGGCCAAAACGTTGCAAAAATAGTCAGACGATTACAAAGATTAGCTGGGCCATGATACTTCCCCGAACTCAGTTTGTTTAGGTAAATCTCAACAAAGCAATGAGATTTTGACAAACATGTTGATATATCTATCTATCTATCTATCTATCTATCTATCTATCTATATATATATATATATATATATATATATATATATATATATATATATTTTTAGATATATATATATTGTTGCATATACAGTAAATAATATAGACAAGTTTTGTCTATTTATTTTATGTAAATTCTTTTCATATTGTTCGATAACCTTAATAAAATTGTCATTAAAAGAAGAAAGAACATCACCATATTGATACATATTTTTAAATCCTATCTAGGCTTTCGGCTTACATAAGCCATTATCAAACATGACAATTATATTTCAATATATTAAACAATACACGAACAGAACAATAATCATAGTCTGTTTTTGCTTGCATGTAAGATTTCCAAATAGCTACGAACTCCATAATTTTAATGCCTATAATTGATAACAGAAGCCATTGGTTTATACCAACGGATTCCCATACTTAATCCTTCTCGTTTTCACACGCGCGGGCATGTGTGATGTCATGAGCTACGGTGCGATTTTCGCTTCCAGTGTCTCGTATGCACGAGTTTGTGTTTGCTTGGAAATCTTCCATAACCATGAAACTAACCATGACCATAAAACTGAATTATATATTGTTTTCAAGGGTCAACTTCACCTTCGCTTGTTCGGTAGTAGCAACAACAGCCGCCACATAAGTCAGCGTTATTTCCTAGCACCCTTGGCTTTTTTCTACATCATAAAGCTAGTTTATGAACCAGTAACAAACTTTTACAAAACAATTTGAGCATGCCTTAAATATTTGCTATACAGGTAGTCAATTGATAATTTTTTCCATCTTGAAGTGGAGGATGAAGCCGAAAAGTGTTGGGACCTCTAGTCTAGGGTTATTCATATTAGGAAAGCTAGGACACCACATGTTGGAGGTTATGTGATCTTAAAAACATTCGGTTAATAATTCTATTCCCATGAAATATTTGTGATGGCTTAAAGACCCGCTGGAACATATACCGTTACATCAACGATGTTGGTATTGTTTACCAGCAATAGTAGCGCTATATGGACGGTGTTATTGGCAATGAGGTGTGACGGAATGTTCCCTGGTAGCATCTCACGATCTCAGGCCCATTACAGAGAACCTAGACTTGCCCATCGTCGTATACTTTCACGGTATCAGAGTGTAGCCATTTGCTATCACTCCTGTTGACATAGCCACTTCAACCCATTACAAGTTTCAAGTAATAGTGGTTGATTACTAGGAATATAAACATGACATTCTTTTCACTTTCTACGTCAGATTTGAAGCAGCTGATTGATTAGATATGAAATATTTTTGTAACTATTGCGGAATACTAATATTTTTGTTAATTGCCGCTTAGCATTACGTTGGATAATTTCCAGTTTTTGGTCGATAAAGTTGTGTTGTCAAATACTTGGACTATTCGATGTATTACATATTTTTTTTTAAGAGTAAACATTTTACACATGGTTTGAAATGTTCTACTCGCAAAACAATATTCGTTTTATTGAGCATATTTTTAAATTAAAATTAAATTGATAATCATGTCATTTACAACGGTAAAGTGCCATTAAATAGTTGCAATAATTTTCATTTATTTATTTTGTTTAAATTCCATTCTGCGTCATCGTTGCAACGAGCGCATTGAGTATCGGTCAACGATCAAAAGCAAAGGCTTTTAACAAAACGTTGGAAATTATAGTTGTAGTTGTAAAAAGAAATCACTCGAGGCTGATAAGACTAAAACAAAACAAAACAAAAAAAAAACAGTACCCTTATCAGTGGCAAAATCTGCTGGTGGGGCCAATGCGATGGTACCGACATATCCGCCGAAACTGTGTTACCTACACTGATTGGTGATTGACAAAGACAGCGTATCACACGTGCAATCACACGTTGTATGTAGAAAATAGGTGACGTTAAACTGGATTTGAGGCCGTTTACTGGAATGCTGTAAATAACATATTTTTATCACTCAGGATTAGTTTACCTTTAGAATTAATCCAAATAAAGATTTAAATAAAACGGAATCAAAGTGATCGATCGAGAAGCTATAAATATCAATGCCTTTTGAAATTTTCTTTAATATATTGATAGATTTAAAATGGCTGTTTTTAGTCGATAGTGACATTTGGAATTATCTCCATTGGCGGATTGAGAGTGAGCGAACATATTAATCGGTTGCCATGGATGCATATATTTGCGAATAAATCAGCATATAGTAAGAGTGAAATTCACAGAAAACGAATTCACACTCCCCTCATATATATATATATATATATATATATATATATATATATATATATATATAGGGAAAATCCGTGGCTAAATAATACAAGTGAATCCTTATAATATTAAATATTAAAATTAATCCACAAAGAGATCTCAATGTATTTATTACAGAGCATATATAAATAAATTACATATAAGAGGAATTCAAAAATACTCCACATGTATAGGTATTTCACTCCATAAGATTTATGTTGCATGGTATTTCTTTCAGGAATCAATTGGTATACATATGTTCTTTATTTATTTTTAATTTCTCTTATATATAACTAATATACATATATATATATATATATATATTAGTAAAAATTTAACAAAAAACATATGTATACCTCTTTTCCCTCCACAAGAATTAGCATGCAAAATAATATATATATATATTACCTAATATGCAGCATGATTCATGTTATTATACATACATATATATATATATATATATATATATATATATATATATATATATATATATATATATATATATATATATAATTGTGTGTGTCACTGTAGTTGTCTATATTCATGTATATTATACATATATTCTTTGTCTAATATATATAATTGGTGAGTGTGCATGTCTTTAATCTCTCTCTCTCTCTCTCTCTCTCTATATATATATATATATATATATATACTACAGATATTCTTACTAATGTTTAGTAAACCAACCGTCAGGTAAACGAATTGAAAACATTAGAGTTTGCCGGTTAAATATATTAAAACACGGAGTAAAAGCAACCGTTCTGATCATTTTGGCCGCCATGGTTTTTGCTGTAAATCACTTTTGTGTTTTCCTCTCAAATAACATCAAAATCTCAGACAATAGCAAATATTATCGTATTTATTGTCTGTGAAAATTATAGAATATAAAACAACTTGCCGTTCAGAAGATTTTGACACCAACTATATATATATATATATATATATATATATATATGTGTGTGTATATATATATATATATATATATATATGTCTCTCTCTCTCTCTGTGTGTGTGTGTGTGTGTAAAAATATATGGAAAATAGGAAAGAACTTGTTAGGCAAATAATCCAATGTTCTTTAGTATTTTTGTAATTATTTTTAAAATATAGTGCTCGATACAAAAGGTAGAGTATGAATATAATTATTTATTTAAAAATATGATTCAACGCTTTTTATATAAGTAATTATATATATATATATATATATATATATATATATATATATATATATATATATATATATATATATATTAAAGACATTTTATGTTTAACGTTCTTTTTCATAGATACAAGTATTTAAGTAAATGCTCTGTTTATAATAAACAGTATTAAATAACATTTACCGGCCTGAATGTCGAAAATTTTCATAGAAAATATTCGTCCTTTGACGAAATCTATGAAAATTTCTCGGACATTCAGGCCGGTAAATGTTATTTAATACTGTTTATTATAAACAGAGCATTTACTTGAATACTTGTATCTATAAAATGTCTTTAATATATATATATATATATATATATATATATATATATATATATATATATATATATATATATATGTGTGTTGTGTGTGTGGATATTGAGGTTAGCAACTATTTCATGTTTATACGCAATCCCCATGTCATCTTTTTTCTCCTGGAGATAGCGTTTAAGAATGAAACCCGCCGTCCCCAGCAGGGTTTACTTGTTTGGGGACAAAATACTTTTTAATTAGACATAATGTCTGCGGAAATTACGCAAATGATCGTTCGTTCCGTGCTCTTATTGTAAATATATTAAATACTGAACGTACAAGAAATGGTATATTTGAAAAAAAAATATGCAAAGATTCTTCTTCTATGTGTCAAGCCTCGTCGGAACGAAGGTGATCATTGCTCTCCAAAATGTTCTGTCCTTTGTAGGTCTTAATAAATTTTGCCTCTCCTAAAACCTTCCCCGCCATCCTTTTGCTCAAGATTGCTAGGCATGTTATGCTTTGTTTTCCTCTGTTCATCTTGATTTAAATCTGTCCTATGAGCATTAGATCTTCCAAACATTCTTTCTTCGTTATATGCCATAGATATTTCAACTGTCTCTTCTTGATGACAAGTATAAGTTTGCTTTTTGTTTCGAATTTTTCTAACACTTCGTAGTTGCTCACATGTTCAATCCATTATATCTTGAGCATCCTTCTGTAGAATTACATTTATCCTGATTCAGCTCTCTTCATAATCTATGAGGAGTTTGGCCAGCATTCTCTGCCATTGAACAATACCAAACATGAAAATAAAATTCAGTAAATGAAACTGATGTGGAGCCAAAGTTGGGACCACAGAAGGAAAACACGGAACACGGATTAGATGTAAGAAAGATATATTAACAACAGGTTACAGAGATAGTGTAAGCGGAGCTTACTATATGCTAGTGTCCAATACTGGTAGTCGTACGAGACTCTCACTGTCTCTCTGTGTCACTCAGTATGTCACTTTCTAGAGTGCTATGTCGCCTACTTAATATAGACCTGGAAGAGTCTATTGTGTAGGTAGTTCCGGTCTCACAATAGAAACAAACAATATATAGGAGGTAAATTTGCAATTTGTCACGTGATGTTTCTGATACTCGTCGTTTTGTAGACATTGGTCAAACATGAGACAAGCGAAGAATAGTAATTGATCCGCTTCCAGTCGTCTATCAGACACATTTTATTTATAGCTACGTCACCTTAGGCATATAGATTCAGAATATACTTATACCTTCTACTTGAATTACATTTCTCTAAACTCCCTCTGGGTCATTTTGATAAAAATAGAAGTCTTTTCAAGGAAGATAGAACTCCATGTTATTCGCTAAAGAAGATTCAGAAATAGCGTATACGGAATTATCGTAAGCGGATTTTATGGCAAAAACTGTCTTCTGTCATGAATCATATTGAAAATGTCTGGATAATTTTGGAACTAAAAATGCCAAGAAAAAATGATCTTTATAAATCATTTTCCACGTGTTTTGAATACAAACTGATCAATATTTAAAAAGCAAACAAACACGAAAGAGCTGATGCTTTGAGAATAAAAATATTAAACTATGCTAGTGGCAAGTCTACTAAATTATATTTTTGAATACAAATATTTCTTAACATTTTTAAGATCATCGAATCCATTATTTTGATAGAAAAATAAATTTTCTTTCATCACAAACAAGGCTATATACACACGCATACACTTCAATAAGCGCGCACACAAAACATTGTTAAAATATTTGGGTGTTCATTTTGGAGTATATGTGTTTTATGGCGTCTCTGTAAATCCTACTGAGCCCGCTCGCCATGGGACATTTGTATTTTTTTTTCAAAAGCCATAGAGTCAACCTGTGGATTATACTCTAACTATAATAAGCGGGCCTTAGTAACAATTCCCGGAAGAAAGTGCATAATATGATGCGATCATAAGATTGTAAATGTCCAGTTCACTCAAACACACGAACTAACACAACTATGACCGTTATCACAGCAGATTCATCTACCCAATTTTACACAAAAGGCTAGAGGCCACCCACGGTATTATTCCAGTCACTTCCCAATTGAGTTACACGTCTGTATGGATTTCCCAAGCCGATATTTTCAAGAAGTCAGTTCCTAGAATAATAGAGATTCGGGCCCGGGTGTCATGAACGGAAAACTTAAGATCTATCCGCTCGAATATGTGCCTAACATATAATTACAAAATCATTTATAATTTGATATGCTTATGGTCAAAAGTGTACCATGTAGGCAATTTTGAACATAGATTTTTGTTCGTTAAGAGCTTAAGATACCAATCAACCTGCAGTGATGCCCGTCCAGCCGAAGTTGCAGCCTGCAAGATAAAACAAGTTATAAAAATTAAATATAATTATTCGGTTAAGCAGTTTAGGGACGGTGTAGTAATGGTTAGCGTCTCGGATTGAGTCGAATTTCAGTCGAATCCATATATTCACTTAGGTGCTAATATCCTTGGGAAAGTTAGGATTCCTCTTCTTTTCACCCCCTATGGGTAAATAGGCGGAAAAACCTGGTTCTATTGCCTTGGATGGCAAAGGGTCTACAGCAGAAAGAAATGGCAATCTATTGCGGGAAAAAAATCTGCCTAGTCAGTCATTTATCGAAAGATACATGATCGTCTAAGCATGGAACATAACTGATATTTATTAATCATATATCGTAAATATTATTACCATCTGACAACCGTGAGTATTTTTTAAAAAAAGAATATTGTATTGTTTTTGTATGCGTATAAACGTGCTGATTGTTTTATATTCAGTCGATCATAAACGACATTTATAGGAAATAGGACCGATAACTATAGTAAAGTTACAGAAAATATTGTCTAATTTTCGATAAAACATTAGAGTATGGAGAATATGTTCTTAAATTTCTAAGATAGTGAGTACTTAAAAGTCGCTTGTGTTATATTCTTCCCTTATTTTTTGCACATAAAGCGGCCGTAGAAAAAAAATTAGATAAAATCTATTTGTCATCGAGCTCTCACTGACTTGTTAAAAAGCTGTCTACATGAATAAACAGCTACTGCCGTATTAAAAATGCAATAATGCGATATTTTAAACTTAAAGTAAATAATAGTTTGTTGTTTTTTTTTTCTTTTTTAAAACGGATTAATTATATTTTAAATCTGCTAATATTCCCGAAATAAAGTTTCAGGAATGTATATTTCATTTTTTGGGAGATTTTTTTTAATAAAGGGATTTACATTTCTATAACAGTTTGCTAAAAATGACGCGAAATGTTAACACAATATATTGCAACATATTATTTTACTTATTGGAAATATTAAATTTAATCGATCAACTTGAAATTAAAACTAGAATAAAAATGTAAAATAAAAGCTTCAAAAAAGAGTTTTTTTTTCATTTTTAAAAAATCATCTTAAACCTTAGGTAACGCGAATCTGTGGATACACCTACAGTAAATATTCATAGAAATTCGCCTATCGTATTGTTAAATATTTGAGCTAAACAAATTTAACAAAATTTTGCAATAACATTGATGAAATGATTTGAAATTGACAACTTTATCGAGTTCACTGAAACAGAATTTAAACATTTCTTTCTTTCTTATTGAAAACGTGTAGCGTTTTTGATATGTTTTTCAACACAATCAAAATCGAATAGTTCATTACTTATAAGATATTGGCAAGAACATCTTTCTTTCTTTCTTTCTTTCTTTCTTTCTTTCTTTCTTTCTTTCTTTCTTACGACAAGTAACGTTTTTGATATATCTTCCCACGCAATCAAAATCGAATTACTTATGAGATACTGGAAAGAACCATTAAAGGCTTCTTTCTTTCTTTCTTTCTTTCTTTCTTTCTTTCTTTCTTTCTTTCTTTCTTATTGACACCGAGTAGCGTTTTTGATATATCTTTCCACACAATCAAAATCAAATAGTTCATTGTTTATGAGATACTGGCAAGAATCATTAGTCACTTCTTTCTTTCTTTCTTTCTTTCTTTCTTTCTTTCTTTCTTTCTTTCTTTCTTACTGACACCACGTAGCGCTTTTGATATGTCTTTCCACACAATCAAAATGGAATTATTTATGAGATACTGGCAAGAACCATTAAAAGTTTCTTTCTTTATTTATTTATTCCTTCCTTTCTTTTTCTTTCTTTCTTTCTTTCTTTCTTTTTCTTTCTTTCTTTCTTTCTTTTTCATTTTCTCACTGAAACCTAGTAGCATCTTTGATATGTCATGTTCATCTTTTCACGTGGTCAAAACTGAATAGTCCATTTTTTAAGAGGTATTGGCTGGGCGTAACGGTTGTTCGAACTAACGAAGTGATGAACAAGATCTATTATAATAGGATGTGAATGGGGCTAGAAACTGAGTAATGCATTTATTTAGTAGCGAGAGTGAAGTGTTTCAAAGTCACGTTACAGGTATTCCTGGACGGGTATTAGCCAATGAAGAGACAGAAGCCTCGAACATGCATTGTCGATAATAGTGACTGTATGGGAAAATCATTTTTGTCGTTGAACACTTGCTGGATGCAATAATGCTACTGGTGCTATCCTTATATTTCCGAGTTTTACTTGAAAACATGACCCCCTTCATATAACATTATAAAACATAGACAATTATATTTTACGATGTGCTTTGTTTATTTTTCCATGTACCCTTCATATGAATATGGCAGGTTAGTTTAGATAGAAACAGTTTTATGATGTATAAAAGGAGAGTAAGGCGAGGGAAAATAATGTCATTGTTGAAATTGTAAATGAAGGTAAATGCAAAGGAAAATGAAGATTGCTTTGAGAACTGGACATTAAAATATTTGCCTTTGTTGTAGAAATATTTATTGCGAAATCGTTTTTCTTATTTTTTGCTATTTTTTCTTTTCCCGTGTGGGTTTACTTTACTCGAACAGACAATAGGGAACTTCAAAAACAAGTAATGTTTTTTTTTTCCGGCCATTAAAGCGATGATCAAAGGATGTTTGCCAACAGGAAGCGGATGTTATTAAATAGTGACGCAAAATATGTTGAAAGAATTATGTATAAAACTAAATTAAACTAACAAGGTGAAAATATCCCATTTTATCGAACGCATATCCTGTTTAAATGAAGTATCTTTTTGCTTACATTTTTATGAATATAATATTAATATAATTGACAATGCAATGCAGAGTGGCAAAATATAAGAGCTAACCTGCAGTTATGGCCTCTTTAATAATCCATGGTATAAAGAACTGGTCTGCGATAGTTAACCATTTGCTAGTACTGTGCATCATATGTAATGCATAGAACATGTGATTTCTACGTCTGTGCATCGTATATAGTGCACGCGTGCAATAGTTTTAAAAGAGTGTTAAAACTAAGTACGCTTAAGAAAAGATTCTACTATTGAGCAGGACGTCTGCGGAAAGGCCTAATCTAATATTTCGTGCATCATAGATGACTGTTACGTGTAACACAAGATATACTTTTGTGACATACAAAACAGAAAACAGAGTTTACTGGTGAAGTGTCACGAAGAAGGAAGGGGAGTCAAGTATCTTTACCACGTTAGGGCTAGCAAAGTAATCTAAGTGCTATTAATGGAAATCCACAAATGTGATTATATATAGATTAATTTGTAGTTTGGTCAAGGAAAATAGTCTAAACTCTATTTCCAAGATCTGTTCCATAAGGTTCTCTTTTCGGGTTTTTGTTGGTCGGCACCTTTTCTTAGAGATTCTTTCAGCTAGATATATTAATGCTCGAATCAAAAAGCCGGAGTTGATAATGGCAGAAATTCTTTCTTACAACTGACAATTCTTTTTCAAAAACCTCTTTTTATAGCGGATAGCACCTAATTAACATTTTTCTAGATGTTTCTCGAATCATCTATTGAATATACTGGAATGATCTAGAATCTTCCAAACGTTCTATTTCTAATTTCTCTATTTTACAACGACTTCGTGTATGAAAACTTTTTGTATTAACAAGTAGGACTCAGTCGAATCTCTTTTTATTATTTCTATAGAAATGCATCCTCGTAACAATGACCCCAGATCGCTTGACTAATAGTGTAAGGTCTCAGATATGTAAGACATCTATTTTTCGACTTTACTGAAATTATTGTAACCCTTCGCTTGGAAAAAGAAAATTTTTAACCATCAAATTCATCTTCAATTTCAACATGGGATGATATATCATTATGACTTCAATCACTATCATCGATATTTTCTCAAGCACTTTTACCAAATATGTTTACAGTTAATTACAGGGGTTCTTTAACTTTTCTATTTGATTTTGAAAAAAATAGGTTGAGTAGTAATAAAACTAAACAGACGTTATTTCCTGTTTTCAGATTTATTACTACTGTAAGGAAACTAAACTTATTTGGCAGATAGAATTTGCTGATATGTAAAGTTTCGCATAATAAAGACCTGCGCATTACATGTAATGAACAGAGCGTGTAGTGTAAATAGCTTACAAATTATACGTTCTATTTTGGCAAATAGAATTTGCTGATATAATATTTCGCATAATAAAGACCTGTGCATCACATGTGATGCACAGAGCGTGTAGTGTAAATAGCTTATAAATTATACGTTCTATTTTGGCAAATAGAATTTGCTGATATATAATGATTCGCATAATAAAAACATGGGTATCACATGTGATGCACAGGTATTTATTATGTGTAACTATATATCATCACATTCTGTTGACAATGGTTATAAATCTGAAAACAAGCATGAACGTTTGGATAGTACACATGAAAATTGCCTGGACAGGCAAAGGATATGAATATCACAAACAAGCAAATTTTTTGACAGGTATCTTCATAAAAGGAAAGATCTGTGTGCGTTGAAGTACTGAGATGTATCTTACAGGAAAATCCATTACGTTTTAAGGGAGGTAATATATAACA
>CAHIKZ030000209.1:897500-915000 GCA_903632075.3 Acanthosepion pharaonis | reverse complement strand
CAACTGGGTTGAACTTACATACACATACCGACAATACACGGCAATATATCCCAAACCAGACAAGCAAATACAAAAGAAACGGATGTAAGAATAATGGACAATAGATTTCTCTGGAGTAGATTACGAAATCAAATACGATATTCACTCAAAATATGTTGCTTTTCTTTCTGTATTTGTAACAGAGTGGGTTTATTTCTTTGTTTGTTTATCGGCATACAAACTCCTTACGAGTCATTTAATGCCTAAATTTAATTTTCCTGGGACCTTGAGTAATTTTTTCTTTTTAAAAGAATCTGTTAGTCGTATTTTTTTTTTTTACTTTACAAAAGAAAAAAAAAACTGTTATCGATAATTTATCTTTTTTTAAAACTATATTTTCATTTTTTTTAATCAGTTAGGGTTTCCACTATTTTACCAGGCCTGGGACCTCGAACAGGTGCTACCAAAGCGAGTCAGAGTAAACTAAAACGCTTCGGGACCTGTCGATAATCGATGACCGAAGGGTAAGATAATACTGCTCTTGTACAACAACTGATCGTACCAGATTGTGTGCTATCCATTAGAAAGTGCAACTACCCCCACCTCGGCATATTTACGTTATAAAGTCCATGTTTGTCTATTAGGTGTTGAAAGATACGCAAATATACCCGAGAAAGCATCTGCAAAAGGGATATGATAACTCCACTAGAAAGTGGGTGCGTACTCGGAAACGAGCAGCCAACCATTACTTGGAGCCAAATTAGCAGAAGAAACAAATACATAAAAATATTGTCCGGGGTATGACGATAAGCTACATCCGGTATTAAGGTCTCTGATCGGGAGATTAGAAGATTGGGAGATCGAGAAGCGTGGAAACGCCTCTTATCTGTTTTTGTTCCAAGGTCTAACCTGGCCCGAGGTGGTAGCAGCTGTTTGGGTCCCAGATATGAGCAAATACTGATCCCACCCCTAAAAAAAACAATAGGATATTTTTATAGTAATATGACCAACAATAGATTTTTATAACAAAATGACAATCGATACAACACTAGAAAGGTATAAAAATAGAAGCAATATAATTTTTTTATGAAAATATTACCAACAATACATTTTTGTAGTGAAATTACCAGCAATACATTTTATGATTTACAATATGCCCTAGAAGTATACAATTATGTACAAAATATTTAAATTTCAGAATTAAATAAGCCAAGGAGGTTGATGTGTTGCTAAACAAAATCAACGAACCAACAAACATGTATATTCACAAAAGCTACCCAGTATTCACTTGTGAAATCAAACATATATGATATTTTTATTTCTTCAAATTAAATTTCCACATGAAATGACCCATAAGGTGTTGACATGCCGTTAAATAAGCAAATCAATCAAGCATATGAAACAATGGTCCATCTTCTGTACTCTCAATGTGTCTACTTGAATGTCTGTTGGGAATTGAGATCTCTCCAGACCTCGAGTGGAAATCATATAATATATATATATATATATATATATATATATATATATATATATATATATATATATTCCATTGTTATGATGGTGAAATATTGGTAAATCCTTATACCACACCCGTATGTACCTGCCATCTAACATGATCAGATCACAAATGGAGTTTTGCTTTCGTTGTTAAAACTATCGACATGTAAACTTTTTTTTATCTTATTTGTTGCTGCTATACCAAATGTTTCAGCTGGTGGTATTTCCGGTCTTCATCCAAGCAATCTAGTGGGAATTTCGAGCTGAATCTTTTATATAACCTACGGAGGTTGATTGCTCCAATTCCACTGTGCATGTCTCGGGATATCTCGTCAAATTCTTATTTTTAGTATTACTTAGTTTTTGCTAGATCTACTTCTAGTAGACCTGGCTTAGCAATAAATAGTGTATTGGAGCAGCTAATAAATAAACAAAAGCGATGAAAGCAGGTCTTGAACTGTAGCAGCTATATATATATATATATATATATATATATATATATATATATATAACATATACGATAGTTCAATGAATTCAAGCGTTGGTTCGTAAATCCGGTGAAATAATAATTGTGAGTTCAATCTCTGTGCTAGGCATTGTGTAATTGTGTCAAAAGGCCTAGCGTTACTCTATTTCGATGGTAAATATTCAGATGAGCTACATTACTTAGTTCAACCACATGAGACCCGCCATGCCACAAATACAGTGTCGAATCATCGTCATCTCCCCGGTATTCGACTGATAAGGATAATGCTCTCAAAACCTTTCAAATCTAGGATCAACCTTTATTCTACATATCTTCCTAACCTGTACTTACATCCATACAAACATGATCATACATTAACACTCTTAAATGGCTCTTAAGCTTTCTACTGGGTGAACTTACACACACACACACACACGAAAGAATAGATGTAATCCGAAATATGTTTTTAGAAATGTGTCATTGTTAATTGTGAGAAATTTTGGAGCTTTCGGTCGCAACGCTTAGGTTGAATTTTTAAATTTTAAGATTGTGCGTTTTTATACTAATATGGTAATAGGAGAATTCTTTTGCACTGGTAGGTTTTTCAGTCAATGTGGCATGAACTAAATTGCTCAATAATAGAGGAATATCACAGTTATTATTAAAAATAACATATTTCTAAAAACATATTTCGGATTACATCTATTCTTTCTTTGTCCTGTTATTACCAGGATGTAAAAAAACAAATCTATTTCCATACATGAAGATGTCTGTATGCACAGATGAAAGCTTGTAAAAAAGTAAAAAAAAACCTTATGCAACTGGAATTTATAAACAGGGATCGTAACATTCATCTACAGGTTCGGGGTTAATGTACTTTATTAATTTTGTTTGCGAAGATGTATTCTTGCCATTTATATCATTAACTTCAATATCTGTTTTTTGTATGAATGATTCATGTAATACATATATATATATATATATATATATATATATATATATATATATATATATATATATATATATATATATAATAAATAAAAAAAAAAAAGAACAGTAAGATATAAAATCCGGTGTTCTTATAGTTTGAAACATGGTTGGAACTGTGTAGCGAAAAAACATATTTTAAAATCAATTAATTTATAATATATATATATATATATATATATATATATATATATATATATATATATATATATATATGTCTGTGTTTGTTAAAATTACAAGAGAAAAATACCTTTATAAAGACAATATGACTAAATATAAAAAGATATATCTTTCTTTACTAGCACGTTTCGTCACATCAGGGATGATTTAAATGTAAATGTAAAGATTTTATTGTGCTACATGTATTTATAAACAAAAGTGAAATAGAGGGAAATATCGTTTTGTTTTCAATTTCTTTTAATTGAGTCAGTATGAAGGAACCTTTCCTTACGGACATAATATGTGCCTCGGCAGGGCTACATACAGTTTTAATGAGATTTTCCTTCTCCTAAGCTGGTTAACACCTTAGGCTATAAAACAAAGTAATTTCTGCTATTTAGACATAGCTGCGGATGTGGAGACATGAGACGGATTCACACCTATCCCAAGGGTATTACTTAAATGAAAGTAATAAACTCAAATGGAATTCGAAATCGACTCTCCGACTCCTCAATCCGAACTGCTATCCAGTATTCTACCTCCTCTAAATTTTATTAAAGCAATCTGAGTGATGATAGGTAAAGTATGGAAGACGCTAAGTGATGTAATTTAATGCCTCATTTGAAAATGGTTAAATGTTGTTATTGAATTTTTATTTCCTTATTTGTTTAAATATATATATATGTGTGTGCATATATATATATATATATATATATATATATATATATATATATATATAAAAAATATATAGAAAATAGGAAGGAACTGGTTAGGTAAATAATCCAAAGTCCCTTAGTATTTTAGTTATTATTTTAAAAAAATAGTGCTCGATACAAAAAGTAGAGCATAAATATAATTATTTATTTAAAAATATGATTCCAAAACGCTACATAAGAAGTCTCATGTTTCAAAACAAGAGCCGAAAACTTCAATATAATTATTTAAATTAAATTGAGTTAAAATAACCTCTGTTCCATCTTCAAGCGAAATTTTTTTGGGAATAACGTATATCTGAAATTTACGTGTTTTAAAAATTGAAATCAAAATGTCCATGGTAACAGCTAGGGAGAATTGTTTAAATTGGGTAGGCGAGTGTTGGGTGTTAATAATAAGTATCAGTATAGAGTTACTTTCATAGATGTCAAGTCAGGGAAAGGTAGGGGTGTTCAAATTTTAAACGGAAGATGTATTAACACTCGTCTAGTTTGCATGTCTATGGAGATTTATTTATTTTTTTATTTTATTTTTTATGAAAGGATTTGTGTATATAAAAAAAACTGTCGTAACGTTTGTTTTTTGACGACTTCATAAAGGGTTATCTTTTTTTGTAGGTATTTAAACTATTTATTTGGGCTATGGATTATGAAGGGTGTTATACTGTATGCATGTTTTTAGTTAATTATTCAAACCATGAATCTGATGATTAGGCTATGGATTAAAACAAGTTATTATATTTTATGTTGTTTTTTAGCTAATAATTCAAACCATAAATCTGATGATGTCTACAAAAAACCGTTAACTCGTGTCTATTTTTTAATAGATTATTATTATTTAGAAGCTTAATAATGTGCAATTTTTCATGAAGGCACAAAGGGCATCATATTTTTAAATAAATAATTATATATATATATATATATATATATATATATATATATATATATATATATATATATATATAATTATTATTTTATTTGGAATTTGATAAATTAATTATATATTTATTTGTTTTAAATAATAGAAAGTAGATATTTGGAAAGTTGCAGAGCGTAAGTTAACATTTTGGCATGAAACGATAGTTGCACACTAAAGAACTTTCCGGCTAAATAAGTTATTTTCTCTATTAATAAGTGTTTCGTGTTGCCGGATTTGTTCAAAGCTTGCACCGAGGCCATCCTAAGTAGATTTCTTACCAGGATTTATTATTAGCAGACAAAGTTTAAACAAGATATGTAGACACAGAAAGGAAATTCCAGTAACTCTTACACAATTTAATATAGGAAAGGTAGAAAAAAAAGACTGGTTGTCAGCGGAAGGAAAAGCTCAAGTTGCGAAGTAGCAACTGGAGAAAACCAAATAAAATTTAATCACCTGATATTAACAACCATGAGAGTGACTGTGGGTCTTCCGTCTAACGTTTGCAGGGGATATGAAATGGAAAGCTAGGAGTTGCATTCGCTGGTTTCCAGACTTTATGAATTCAAGCGCCCTACGAAGCAGGCATCCCGCTCTCACCCTTTCACTGTCGAAACTCCTAAATGTAGCCGTCTCTTCTACTCCAATAGCTTAATGTCTCGCACCTCTCGCCTGTGGGACTCCCTTACCTATTCCAGTTTCCCTGAGAGCTATAATCTCCATCTATTCAAAAGTAATGTCAATCGACATCTCCAGTTGTCTTGATCTATCCACTATCCTTCTCCTCATCGTTTCCTCTATCACTCCTATCTGATCTTGCTCCAAATATTCTGTAACCCCTTGCTCTCCTAGTGGCTTCCCACCTTGATTGGGGTGAAACGCTTAAAAAAAGTCCATTGTTATGTCTGCTTCTAAGAAAGTCCGTTCATTGTGTCATGCTTGAAAATTTCAATCCTCAGAATCTTTCTAGCATATTTAAAAGTTTAATTTTAGTCCATACTTTGAATATCGTTCCAACAGCTACACCAGTGCTCCTGTTTGATATTCTTGATAAAATCTAAAGAAGAATCAGCAATATTATTGGTCGTGACCTGGCGTCAGTCATATACCCACCGCCGTAGTTTCTCTGTACTTTTTTATGAATACTTTCGTAGTAACTGTTCGGATAAGCTCTTCGCTATCGTACCTAGACTTTATGAAGTTAAGTAAAGTACTAGATTGGCAGCAAGGTCACACCAATTCACAGTTAAATTGGCTAGATTAAACCGTAAATTCTATGCTAATCGTTTCTTTTCCCACACTTCGCGTTTGTGGAACCCTCTTCCGGTTTCATGTTTCCTAGCCAACGTTGATCTTCAAAAATATAAATGCAATATCAATCGCTATCTACTGTCATGATTACTCTCCTATTCTCCTCGCTCCCTTATGTGTCTCTTTTTCTTGTTCTCCTACAATAAGTAACCCCTAGTGTCTTAGTGGCTTTATTACCTTTCATGGCGTGATACGGTTTAAAAAAGTAAGTAGGAAAGTTTAAATACCTAAGAAGTTTAAATAGAGCACAGAAAAACCTAAAGCTCATTGAAAATGTGAAACATGCCTTCCAGAATCTAAACAAAGTATTAAGAAACAGGAAATTTTAATTGAACAAAATAAAAGTGCTGTGAATTATTACGTAATATCGATCATGGTATATAGCAGTAAATGCTGGACAATCTGCTCGCAGATGAAGAGGCTTGTGGCAACTGGAAAGTTGTTCTAGATAAGGATACGGAGAAAGCCATGAACTGAATATTTGAGTAACAAGGACTTTTAAAGTGAAATGGGAAGTTATGGAAACTTATACGTAGAATCAGGAGGAGATAGCTTATATTTCTAGAATATATAATGAGGAAAAAGGAATTGGACACTAACGCGACATATTGAAGGCAAAAGGTACAACGGAAAGCAGCGAGTTATCCAATTAAGGAGCTTGTGTAAGTGGATGGAAGAAAAAGAATTGGAAGTGATATCGAAAATATATCATTAAGAACTACAAAAAGTAGGAAGATGTGGAGCGCTTTGATAGACTACGCACTGAAGGGAGAAGGTAAAAATTAGGAAATAGGATAACTGCATTATTGCAAAGATTGCAAAATTGGCGTTACGAATATTGAACTCGCTTAGCAGACTTGTGTCAAATTAAAACTATTTTCATTTGACATATGACAAAAAAGGGTTCAGCTGCTTCAAATTAAATGCACAACAAAGTGACAGAGATGAAAATAAAAAAAGGATTGTCCAGAACTTTTTTTTTCTTTTGGCCTTCAGTCTGTCAAAGATCCTGTCATGTTTCTAAATTGAAAAAGCAAGTTATTTTAAAATTCCTGTTTCCTTTCCTTTCCCATAATTTATTTTTGGTTCAATCTGAGGGTTGTTTTGATGAATTTGTTTTGAATTCGTTTTGGCACCATATTCTTTTTTTTTATTTTTCAAAATATGAAATATCATGTCTCTACACATCTTCCAATCTTTGATTGCTCAGAACAATCTCGGATCCATTTGCCATCCTTCCTTATCCCTGGTCTGTTCTCTGTTCATTCAATCACCAAGCAGTCTAGTACTTCATCTGCTTCATATAACTTCAGTAGATCCTGTGTGAGTTAAATTGTTTGGCTCTATGTTCCTCAATAAGCTTCCCGGAATTTTCAAATGACTCCTAAGCAAAACTACGTTTCCTTTGGTTCCCATTTCCTTAAAAAGATGGATTGTTGCTCTCATTTTCTGGTTTTGTTTGTTTCTTTTACACTGTTCCTGAAGAAGACCAGAGCATGCAAGGAAAGAAACGTTGACAAACAACCAAGATGAGAATGGTTGGTTGATAGATTAGCTCATTTTGTTTAAGGGCATATCAACACATCTATGGGTTATATAATTCCGAAATCTAAATATTTTGCATGTAATTTTATGCTTTCAACCAAATATAAAGATGTTTTGGACATCATTGTATACTACCAGGGTAAATGTATATTTTTCTTTACATATAAATTTTGTAGATCATAAAATATATGTTGGTAATTTCACTATAAAAATTTATTTTTATATTTTTTGGTGTTGCATTCATTGTCATTTTGCTTTAAAAATATATTGTTGCTGATTTTCTTATAAAACTGTACTATAATTTTTGTTTAGTACTTGCCCAGAGATAGGACCCTAACAGGTGCTACCACACATGATAATTCGAGTCTGATTCACAACTGAAGGAGGGTGAACAATAGAATGGTTGAGATGTTGCCAGTGTGATAACAAAATGAACCTGCTAATGCAAATGGCAAAGTAAATTTAACATACACATGGGACATTTCTGTATAGAATATCATTGTTTTATATTTACATGTTTATAACAGAAACATTAATTTATATCTACCTATCATTTTTGTATGTCGGTCTACGCATCTGTCTGTCTATACATCTGTCTATATATACTTCTTTCTATCCTTCACCTCTTTCATTATATATTTTCCGATAATTTTTTATTTTAATATTTTTGCCTTGCATTCACTTCATATATGCTGTTAAGATAATATGAATAATAATAACAAATCTTGTGTTTTTCCCTACTATAAAGGGTGATAAAAAAATAACTCCGTATTTTATCTATGTGTGGCCAGCAAGGAGTCCTGACTTAAAAAAAAAAACTGTGACCTTTTTTCTTTGGAGTTGAATAAAAGAGCAAGTCTGTTATATCAAACCAAGACTTTGGAAGAATTTGAAGGGCGAATACAAGATGTTATGTCTTCCATGCCACGAGAGTTCCTGGTAAAAACAGTTGATGCGATTCCTAGGCGGATCGAGAAGCTATAAGGAGAATCTGGTGCCCATATTGAATTTTGAATAAAACCTAAACGCTTTCCTCTCGTATCCATCACTTGTAAAAATTATAGTTAATGAATAAATAAATTATAAGTATATTAAAAAGAGGAGTTACTTTTCACACACACACACACACACACACACACACACACACACAATTATACCATTTCTCATGCGATCTAACATTGTTTTCTTTTCTTATATAAAAACTGTCTGAATGTTCTTTTTATCCGAGCGCTTTCGGCTATACATTTAGCCATTTTCAAGGATTATATTTTAACTGTTAAAATAAGAAATAATTTGTTGTATGTATGTTTTATAAAATGTTTTCATTTTTCAAAACACGGTCTATATTCAAAGTTAATATTATTAAGTGTTGTTTTTTTTTTTTTGTTTTTATTAATAAGATTTCCATTATTTTTAACCTTTTTTGCATGTAGATGATGATATGTATACATATGCATATATATATATATATATATATATATATATATATATATATAAAATATATATATATATATATATATACACACACATATATATATATATATATGTATACATATGCATATATATATATATATATATATATATATATATATATATATATATATATATATACACACACACATGTATATATATATATATATATATATATATATATATATATATATATTTGTATGTTTGTATGTAACTGATTGTTGGTCAGAGTAGATTGCCAGCTCTATACACAATCCCAAAATTGAGCGTGCAGACTATTAAATTTAAAAACAAAAACTAGAAATCACTTTCACACACCATACCATGGTTTCATCCATTAACGTTTCGCTAGGTTGTAGATGTTAGTTAATTAATTAATTGAATAAATCTAGTTGAACATTCTTTTAACATTCTACTTCATTTGTTTACATCTTTAATTTTACTAGTCAAAATTTAAAACCCCATTCATGTCATAATGTTTCATTTAATTTTATGTCACTTCGCAATGTATTCTGCCATGGTTCTCCACACATTCTCTTTCACTTATTATCTGTGAATTGCCATGACATCTTCGGAAAGACAAAACAATGGTTTCCTGTTGCTTTTATCACAGTTTGTTATACAGAGCAAACCTTTCTTAGAAAGACTGCTGCTTAAAGGAAGTGAGCCGAATTTTCTTTCTTTGTTAACACAAAACTGCAGAGAGACGAAACGTTTGCTTGTTCACTCTGCAGTTCTGATTTTAGTTACCCTACCCGCGAATTTGCCATATTTCTTTTTAGCTGCTCATGTTTGCCTTTTTGTTTATTTTTTTTTATCTGAAAACTTCATCCATTTTCGAATCCTTTCTTTTTAATCTGTCTTCTTTGAGTCATTTCGTGTCTTTCCAAATCTTCCCCTTACACTACAAAGATAATGGTGGATGTAAAACCTTCATCTCCTATTATATGTTGCTCTTTGCCCTCCAGTTTTCTTTCTCTGCTGCATGTTTTAAATTAATGTTCTATTTCATCGGCTTCTTATTATCCATTTTAAATTACATTAACAGTATTATACTTCCACGTCGCCCTTTTCAGTATTAGGCAGTCGTTAATTTCCTTTTTTTTATTTTTGAAATTTTTGCTCTCTTTTCAGATGATTTGACAATTCTCAAAAGTTCTAAAACTTATTCATTCATTTACTCTGACAATATGAATGTCCCGAAAAAAATGTCCTGTTGAGTGACATATAAATTAAAGTTAATAAATAAAATGTTCCTAAATATGAAAAGAAAACGGTTTCACATTGACACGTTTTCAATTGACTAAACTATCAAATGACCCACAGATGGTCCATTATAGGCAGTCGATTGGAGAAGGAGAGAGGAGAAAAGAAGGAAAAAAAAGACTCTTGAAGCTATAAAACGTAATTTAGGTAGAATTGTTACAATAAGAATCGTAGTGAAGCTGAAGACGAAAGAGAAAGTCTTATGGAAAGTAATCAATACTGAGTCAGAAAGAAAATATGAAAAAAAGAGATAATTCACACAGGCACGTCAGCATGCGCATGCGTATATAGATACAGATATTAAGAGATGGAGATGCATACGAGTTGGCTAACAGAGATTATGAACGAACTGAAATAAATATATGTATGCATGCGGTGGTACGCTGAAATAAATAAAGTTAATACAATAAATGAATTAGAAATAAATTAGAAAATATATCTTTTGACATCTTTTTGCAAAAGTATATTATATGTCAACGGATGGAATTAAATTTGCGAATTTCTTCAAATTCAATGAAGTCCTGGGTATGACGATAAATTACATCCGCGTCCTGGGTATGACAGTAAACTACATACGGCAGAAAGGCCTCTGATCGGGAGATTAGAGGTCTCGGGGAGCGTGGTACCACCTCTACACTGCTGCTGTTCTCAGGTTCACCCTGACTCGGGGTTCTAGACCTGGGTATGACGAAAAACTACATACAGCAGAAAGGTCTCTCATCTAGAGATAGGAGCTTTTGAGGAGCGTGGTTGGGGAAATTTGCCCTCTTAATTGTTACTGACCCAGGTTCACCCCTGACTCTGGGTAGTAGCTCTGGGTATAACGATAAACTATATACGGTAGAAAGGTTTCTAATCGGGAAATTGGAGGTTTTGGGGAGCATGGTACCACCTCTTAATTGTTACTGGACTCAGGTTCCCCCTGACTCTGGGTAGTAGCTCTGGGTATAACGATAAACTATATACGGTAGAAAGGTTTCTAATCGGGAAATTGGAGCTTTTGAGGAGCATGGTACCACCTCTTAATTGTTACTGGACTCAGGTTTCCCCTGACTCTGGGTGGTAGCTCTGGGTATAATGATGAACTATATACGGTAGAAAGGTTTCTAATCGGGAAATTGGAGCTTTTGAGGAGCATGGTACCACCTCTTAATTGTTACTGGACTCAGGTTCACCCTGACTCTGGATGGTAGCTCTGGGTATGACGAAAAACTACATACAGCAGAAAGGTCTCTCATCTAGAGATAGGAGCTTTTGAGGAGCATGGTACCACCTCTTAATTGTTACTGGACTCAGGTTTCCCCTGACTCTGGGTGGTAGCTCTGGGTATAATGATAAACTATATACGGTAGAAAGGTTTCTAATCGGGAAATTGGAGCTTTTGAGGAGCATGGTACCACCTCTTAATTGTTACTGGACTCAGGTTCCCCCTGACTCTGGGTAGTAGCTCTGGGTATAACGATAAACTATATACGGTAGAAAGGTTTCTAATCGGGAAATTGGAGCTTTTGAGGAGCATGGTACCATCTCTTAATTGTTACTGGACTCAGGTTCACCCTGACTCTGGGTAGTAGCTCTGGGTATAACGATAAACTACATACAGCAGAAAGGTCTCTCATCTAGAGATAGGAGCTTTTGAGGAGCATGGTACCACCTCTTAATTGTTACTGGACTCAGGTTCCCCCTGACTCTGGGTGGTAGCTCTGGGTATGACAATAAACTATATCCGGCAGAAAGGTTTCTAATCAGGAAATTGGAGGTTTTGAGGAACGTGGATACAGCGAGACGTTTCTAAAAAATCTAGAAGTTTAACCAGAATTAATTATTGGCGTCCACAATCTTAACAACATAGGATATGCAAATGAAACTGTGTTTATAGCAAACACAGAAAGAAAGCTACAAAAACTCCTACAGAAGATAGTGAAGGTTAGCGAGACGAAAAGATGAAACATCAATTGCAAGAAGACGGAATGCATGGTTGTTAGCAAAAGCAGGAGCAAAAAGTGCAAATTACAAATCGGAGATACGAAAATCGAACGAGTTTGGAAATTTAAATATCTGGGAAGAGTTTTAACAAAGAAAGGAAAGGTCGACACTGAGACTCCAAGACGTATTCGGATAGCCAAAGAAGATTATCAGAATATTAAGAAATAAAAAAAAATTACTCTAGAAACAAGGAAAAAAAATAAACTGCTATGTGATATCTGTTCTCTAATATGACAGTGAGTGTTGAATAATCTCCTCAAACATGAAGAGAAGAGTTTAAGCAGTAGAAATGTGGTTCAACAGAAAGATGCTGAGGCTACCGATGACTGAACATCGGAGTAACGACGAAGTTTTGTAGAAAATGAAAAAAAAATGTAAGTAAAACTTAATATCAGAAAAAGGGAGTTGAGGTCTTTAGGGCAAATATTGAGAAAGAAAGGCTTGGAAAAATCTGATACTCAAGGGACAGGGAGAGGCCAAGAGGGACAGAGTATGACAAAACATGACATAAGGTTGAGTAAATGTATGTCGGAAAAGAGCTTTGGAGAAATAGCAGAAGGATAAGGTTTATTAAATGCTACAAGAAGCAGGAAGTTATGGCAAGCCATGATCGCCCCCGTCCTGAAAGGGCACGGTACACAAAGAAGACGGAACCACTTCATAATTGCTTTTGTTTCAAGGTACACCTTGACTCAGGGTGATAGAACCGGTTACGGTCCCTGCTATAGGCAAATAGTGAACACGCAAACAGAAACAAAATAAGATCAAAGTATAGAAATACATTTTTATAGTAAAAATACCGGCAATACATTTCTATCTTAAAAATAAATGACCAACAATTCATTTTTAAATTGAAATGATTAGTAACACATTTTATCTATAGTTCAAGGCATACAAATGCGTTCGAAATATATTCGGTTGAAGCTATAAAATTGTACACAATTTACATTATTCGGACTATTGACCTCATCTTTGTCGCCATGTTCATCACAACGTTTCGGCCGTTGTACGCTCCGGCCTTCTTCAGGTGGTCGGAATGTCGAACTGAACGCTTTATTTCGCTCACTGGGGTAGACTGTTCTAATTACACTTGTCATGTCTAATGGATGTCAGTTATCTCCTGTTAATTCCCATCTGAAAGTTCTCCACTGCCTTTAAATAAAATAGAATAAATAAATAAATGTCCATAGACTAACAAACTAGACGAAGGTTAATACTTCTTCCGTTTCATTTTTGACACCCCCACCATTCCCCGACTTGACACCTTGAAAGTATCTCTATACCGCTACTTATTATTAACACCCTACACTCGCCTACCCAATTTAGACAATTCGCCCCAGCTGTTACCATGGGGATTTTGATTTCAATTTTTAAAACAAGTAAATTTCAGATATACGTTATTCCAACAAAAATTTCGCTTGAAGATGGAACGGAGCCCATTTTAATTTCAACTCAATTTAATTTAAAGGATTATATTGAAGTTTTCGGCTCTTGTTTTGAAACATGAGACCTCTTATGTAGCGATTTGGAATCATATTTTTAAATAAATAATTATATTTATGCTCTACTTTTGTATCGAGCACTATTTTTTAAAAATAATAACTAAAATACTAAGGGACTTTGGATTATTTACCTAACCAGTTACTTCCAATTTTATATATATTTTCACACACACACACACACACACACACACACACACACACACACACACATATATATATATATATATATATATATATATATATATATATATATGTATTATAGTTTTCTGTCATGGTTATATATATATATATATATATATATATATTATAGTTTTCTTATAGTTATTCTATATCATATATATATATATATATATATATATATGTATTATAGTTTTCTGTCATGGTTATATATATATATATATATTATAGTTTTCAGTCATGGTTATATATATATATATATATATATATATATTATAGTTTTCAGTCATGGTTATATATATATATATATATATATATGTGTGTGTATATAGTTTTCTGTCATGGTTATATATATATATATATATATATATATATATATATTATAGTTTTCTGATGGTTATATATATATATATATATATATATATATATATATATAATGATGGTTATATATATATATGATGATGGTTGCATATATATGTTGGTTATATATATATATGTAAACATCAACGACGAGAATAGAAACATAAACAATAGCATTAATATATTTTTACAAAAAACAAATTAACCAAAATTGCAAACAAGATGAATCTAGATTCACGAATATAAAAAATTAGATTATTTATTTCAAAAAAATTAAAACCTCTACCCTTACAGTTAAAAACAATAATTCACCTCTTAGAACAAGCTTAAAAAAGACAAATATTAATTACTAATTTAAATGTCCATTAAGGAATTGTATTCCTGGTCAATCAAAATTCGTAAATAATTATATAGGCTATACTAAAACATGTTTGACACGGAGACTAACTCTACACGTTTCTGACCATAGCTCAATTAGATCTCATTTAAATACTCATGGAGACCTACTGGACCCTATACTTAACATGAAATACAAATATACTCGCATCATCTACATTCAAAAAAGGGCTTAAAAATGGAAGCCTTCCTAATAAAAACAAAGAAATCACTTAATAATATCAACTATGATCATGGACATAATATCTTAACCGTATTTTGAAAATGAAAACATTATATAAATACATACTTACAACAATCTATTTCTTGTTAACAGGTAATATATTTCAACCATGAAAATGGCTAAATACATAGGCAGAAGCCCACGGAAAGAAATAACAATTAAATTTATAATTCGAAAACGAATAATTATAAGATTCCATGAGAAATTCTATAAAAAAATAAATCAAAGCACCTTGTATGTCGTATTGAATGAAATCTCTCTCTCTCTCTCTTTTTATATATATATATATATATATATATATATATATATATATATATATATATATATATATATATGTAAGAGGTGTATTTCGGCAGCAGGAATTCTCTCCAAAAAGTTTTGTTAAATAATATGGGTAAGATCTTTCTATCAATGTCCGAATTTTTATCGTTAAATTACCCAAAATTCACATTTTAGTAAAGCAATTGGTTTTCATTTCCGGCATTCTCACGTTTACTGGAATCAATTTCAACATATTCAAGGTGACATCGTATAAATTGTCAAACTGAATTTTTTTATGTGCGAGCTGAAATTGATTCCACCTTTTTATTTAAATTATATGATCCTGAAGCGAACAAGGGCCATCAACACGATATATTTTCGACGTCGAAGAAGGTGATCATATATCTGGAGATGAATAAAATTGACGACAAAGTAAAATCTATGGGGATTTGCTAGATCAATTACGTATGAGCATTGTGTTCTATCCTCACTGGTTTTTCTATAAATTTAGCCTTGTGTCACGTATAACCTACGCTTAGAATATATATATATATATATATATATATATATATATATATATATATATAAAAAGACACTAGAAGTATTGAAACAAAATGGCTATTTTTGTAGTGATGCCATAACATACTTATGTTATAATTTTTAAATAAATATTACTCGGTCCACTTTGTATTGACTACTTTTTAAAAATATTGTTTTTGGTTACTGGAAGTTTATTACATCTATACCGACCTTGTATTCGTATATATATATATATATATATATATATATATATATATATATATATATCAGCCTGGCGATTGCGTTCAGTATGAAACAGCCTGTTGCCTCTGAATGTTGACTTTAATGTTCACTTATGTATACTGTGAAATATGTAGACATACATACATCATGTCATAATAGACAAGCACATAAATGTCATTGAATATATGATCCCGCAAGTATAAGAACGATAAACAGATTCATTAAGTTTCAATCTTCCAACGCAAACTAGTCGTCAAAAAGGCACAAATATTAATAATCGAAAACTTAAGGACAAAAAAAAATACAGACTTACAATACCATTTCATATTGATATACAATATTCTGTCTAGCTAAAAAGCAAGTTAAAAGGTAATATATGCCTGCAGTTAACAGTGAGCTCTTTCCGTTGATGTAAAAGGTTTATCTTTTCATTGAGACAAAGATAACATGGTGTATATAAAGAATTACAGTTATGATCTCTTCCAATTAATTCCCATTTAACAGCTGGAATTTTGTTTTACTCATTTAAACTCCAATAGTATTTGGACAGCGAGGTAGCATGTTTATTTGAACTATTTTTGAAGGAAAAAACAATGCTGGTACCGACAGCTTTTAAATGGATATTTAGTACTACCAATGTAGAACATTTTAATACTCGGGGTTTTAAATGAAAAAATGGTACTATTATAAAGCAGGAAAATAGTTTGGCAATTGTTTTGCAATGGACAATAATTGGGATTCGTAGAGTAACACACATTAGTATTGGTGGTATGATATTTAGTATTATTTAACGCATTTCGTCATGTCTTTGAGTTTTTATATCTGTTAAACACCATATTATTATGGTTTTTAATTATTTTTTCTAGGTTATCCGCAAAACTGTATATATATATATATATATATATATATATATATATATATATATATATATATATATATTATTTTTGAATAATAAACAGACCACGTTAAGATTCCATGTAATAAGCTATTTCACCATAACCCCTTTAACAGGGTTCTGGATCATCAGACTTTACTTCCAAAAGCTGGAATGAAAAATGACAAGACATTCACACGTTTTTGACGGACCTCATCAAGTATACGTAAAATTAACGAAGTGAGGAAGTGAGGTGGGAGAGAGTATATGAGTGTGTCATATGTATCATTTCAATTTCCTATTTTTAACCCCAGTGTGTCGGCTAGATGTTGCTCAAATTTAATGCGTCTCGTCTCTAGATATAGATGGCTAAGGGGTGAATGATAAGAACGACATTAAAGGAAGAAGTTACAACAACTCCAATCAATTACACGACAGGTTTCATTCAAAATCTTTAACGTGCATATTTGGGAGGTTAAGGTTTGATAAATATCTAAATGTTTAAACAATCTACGAAGAAATTAATTTGAAATTCGGTGGAGTTTTGGGTACTTTCTATGAAACAGTCGATTGGAAAAATTCATAGACAGAACATTGAAAGTGTAATCCATTTTATATTTAGTAATCTTTTTTTTTTATTAATCTTT
>CAHIKZ030000209.1:887500-895000 GCA_903632075.3 Acanthosepion pharaonis | reverse complement strand
ATAACAGGTAACGGATCATGGCTGTGGCCCCGAAAACAAGAATCAATCTTTTCTGTGGTATTTCCCAAATTCTCCGAAACTGAAGAAAGAACGAATGAGTCGATGCAGTGTGTAAAAACTTTTGTTAGATTTCTTCGACTACAAGGACATTGTCGTCATGTGCATACTCCAACTGGTCGGGCAGCAAACAAAGAATGCCACTGTTCGTCGGAAAAGGACAGATTTGGATGCAGCAGGTGATTAGCACCTGCTCATTCAGCGCAGCTTGTGCAGCAGTTTGTCGCTAAGAAGAACATTCCCGAGGTCGCACAACAACCGTATTAACCTTATCTCGTCACTGCCGACGTATTCCTTTTTCCGAAAATTAAATCCCATTTGGAAGGAACAAAATTTCAAGACGTCAGGGAAACCCAAGACAATGCGACGAGGCAGGTGATCAATATCCCAAAAAAATGAGTTCCTGGCATGTTTTCTTCAGTTGAAATGTCATTAGATATAATTTGTGCCTTTAGAAGGTGTATACGGCGAATTTACATGTGACCATTTCCGATGCTTTTTTTCGTATATATTTATGCTGCAAGAATTGAGTCATATAACATTTTTGAAATTCAGTAGACACGATCATAAGACATAACGTGCTTTAGACATCGCTTCCACGAAGTACATCGATGATCAAGCAAAGCTGAATAGTGCCTTTAAACACAGATTTTTCTCTGACTCTCGAAATGGACATATCAGCTCAGTTACGTATCCTAAAGTAAAAATGCAAGTTATAAGAAAAGTATTCTCTTCCTTACAAAAAAAAAAATATTAATCCAACCGATTGTATTACTTAAATGCTTTTCTAGCTAGCTAGCTAGCTAGCTAGCTAGCTAGATAGATATATATATATATAATGAACAAACTGCAACAGATAGATTGATAGATAATGATTGATAGACAGATAGATAGATAAATAGATAGATAGTGAACTGTGACGTCCCTAAACACAGCCTTCGCTCGCTCCTCGCTCGCTCCTCGCTCGCTCCTCGCTGCTTCATTCGGGTGTCGCCGCTCCAAACGTGACGTCCGCCTGTCGCGTCAGTCGTGTTGTCTCGTCCTGTGACGACCAACTGGCTTGGTATCGGTCGCGGCACCCAAATGTAACGTTCTAACCTTTTGGTGATTCGGATGGGAATCTGGTTAGATTCGATATCAGCCTCGTCGTTCCCAATTCGCTTCCAACGCCTGATTACCAAAGCAACTGCGTTGATCTCCAGTCCGCCTACCCACGTTGTGAATCGATCTTAGGCAGACGAAATCAATCAGTCGTTGGGGCCGCAATGCAAGTTGGGTCCAAGCGGGGTGGTATCGCACAAATACGTATAAAAGAAATAAAATGATAACTCAAAAGTTCAAGGTATCAAAGAAAAGGATAACAAACTTTATGTCTAGTTGTTGGATACATAGGACTGCGTCTATCTCCCGACCCGTTCTATGGATTGTGACACGTTGTTTTCCGTTAGGCGAGTTTTAACACTTCAAGTTGTTTGCTCTTTAAGAAATTGTTTTTTTTTTTGGTGTGTCTTCGGGCGAAAGTCGAAAAAAAAAACTTATTTTGGTGGTCTGGATCTAAGTCGCTCTTCAAAATAATTGTTCTTGGATTGAAGATGAGTCCCGAAATTGCCACTTCTTTCCATTTTTTTGGGGGTCTTCTCTTACTCCCACCTTCTCACCATGCTTCAGGGGGGTGTCGGCTGTCCTCCCCATTTCCTCGTGGTGACCTCTCATACCCATCCTCTAAATGGGCGGTGACATCTTCCTCCTTGCGTCACGTGATCACCACTCGACCAATGATGTCCAGACGAGCGTGTACGATCCCGCGAGCTTTGTTTCAGGGAAAAAAATTGCGGTTTGTTTATGTATCCCCGATAACACAGCTCGTCGCCAGAACACAACGATTCCCCCATCCACTCAGAATTTCCCTGCCATTGTAATGACACTCTTCGCCATTTGTTACTTATCAAACTATCCTTTATCCATTGTCTCTTAGTCGTGGGTGTCCTACTTACCATCCACGTTTGGGTCTCGCCTCTCTTTTTCTTTCTTTCCTTCCTCTCTTTCCTTTCTTTACTTTTTGCCTTGGTAAATGGTGCCACAGAACAAACTGCGACAGATACATAGGATAGATAGACAGATAGGTAAGGAACAAGCTGCAAAAGATAGATAGATAGATAGATAGATAATGAAGAAGATAGAAATAGATAGATAGATAGATAGATAGATAGATAGATAGATAGATAGATAAATAGAAAAGAACAAACTGCAACAGATAGATAAATAAACTGCAACAAATAATTAATAAAGATAGATAATAGATAGATAGATAGATAGATAATGAACAAACTGCAACAGATAAATAGGTAAATAATTAACAAACTGTAACAGATAGATAGATAGATAGATAATGAACAAATTGCGACAGATAGATACATACATTGCAATGGCATAGATAGATAGATAGATAGATAGATAGATAGATAGATAGATGGACATTTAGGTGAAAGAATAAGATCGTTTATTGCCAGACGTACTTATGGAGCAAATTTAATTCAGGCAGTAAGTTTCTCTTAATTATTAGAATTATCATGTAAGGTGATTATGTAGCACAGTAAATAATTGTTGTGCGCAATAAATGATTTGTTATTATTATGCTACGAAATTATTGATGTACCTCTGCATACAACGCTCTCGCGAAACGTTCAGCAAAGCTGAAGAATAACATGATGTTTACATTCAACGAAAATTGAAGTAACGTTTGGTGTAGGCCTTCATTGTATTTCGTTATTTTTTTAAAATTGCATTCTGGTTTTAATGTTTCTGTTTTGTACTTGAACGTTTGTTTTTAACGTTTATTTCTTTTCCCGGTGCCGCTTTAGCTGTTAAAATGTTTACTGCGTCAAATCACTCTATGTCAGCGAAGAAACACAGCAACAACCGAGTTTACAAAATTGAATTGCCAACCGAAACAAGCATGGCTACTCGTGGCGGAGACTCATTGTTGCGAAACGTGTTCATAAGCACGCGGCTTCCCCCGAATTTCTTAAGCATTGCCAGAAGCATCCATACGCAACGTGGAAGAAAGTCATTACACTTGCAATGCTGTTCACTGGTTTCGGCCAATAGGCATCATTAGCAGCAGCAGCAGCAGCAAGCGCATCCCGAACAAATCAATCTTGTCGAGTGAATATTTCCATTAATTTTAACTGGAATAATAGTAAAAAAAATAAAAAATAAATTTGGAATAACGACGGTTTCAGCAAATCGACATCTTAGATTAATTCTTGTTCTGTCTTCGTGAAGTAACATTTTACGCTGACTTACAGTAGAAGATTATATTGAATCATTTGCTACGCCTGCTTCTAAGAAACTTGGTTCACTGTGTCGAGCTAAACAGTTTTTTTTTCATCTCAATAGAATCTATCTTACAAAATTCTAAGATTAACATTCCTCTATGCATTTGATATTGATGCAAAATCTGGTCAGTTTGTTCTGAATATTTGAATATTTCTGAAAAAAATCCAAAAAAAAAATAGCAATGTTATTTGTCCCGAGCTGGCATCTCGAATGAATTAGATGATCATAGACTGAAATATAATTAAAAAAAAAGTAATGCCAACAATAGTGATTAAATTATCATAAAATGAAGAACGGCGAACCAATTCTTATGCTTGTCATTTTATTTTTCCATTCTCGGAAATCGTCACATGGATTGACGCAAGATAAAGGTAAACGTTCCTGCACATAGAAGGATTAGTGTAGATTCGAAGGACGTCTCTACATTGGCAAGGGGCTGTTATTTTCGTGGTATTTGTCTTTTAATCTATAAGCCTTTATAGAGATAAATATCGGTCATTCATATATGGGTGTTTATTGCTTCTTTTGTATGTAAATAAGGGTCATTTATATATGATCGATATTTACTTCATTCGGGGAATAAGTACACAGCAGCCGAAAATTCGCTGAAGGATTCCATCATTAGTCATCTTTTTATTATCAGAGTGTGTAAGTTGAAAGTTCAAAACTAATATGGCTAACTTTCAACAATTATGGAAGCCCATACAACCGACATGAACGGTGCCATAATCGGATAAGAGTGACTAGTCTCACATCTCCGTCTTCTAGAATATCTCATGCAATATCAGTAAGTAGCCATTTGATGACATAGCGAGGTGGCTATAAGTCAGTCTGTTGATACACATAACTTCTCTGAAGCTCTACTTTTAAATCATCCTGAAATCACCGGTCACCATTCGATCAGTGGAGTTAGAGCCCGGTTAGTATTTAGATAAACGATGTTTTGAGAACTCCGGTAACTGTAAGGAAATTACTACAATCCGAAATATTTTTTGGATTTAAATAATACTCAAAGGGTTGATAAGCCGTAAAAAAATCAATCAATCAATGTCTGAGGCTCTGATGTAATACTGAGTTCAAGTTCTATTTTAAAATCATATGTTGTGAGACAGATACGTACTGGATTTATTACAGATCAACTCCTTTTATAACAACTGTTCCTTAAGGGTATGAAATTTTATTCAGACTATCTGGTATATATAGATTTATCCTATATATACTGTTACAAACTAGCAACATACGGATGTAAACACGTTCACGAAAAGAAATAGAAAAGATGGGGTCGCTGAGATAGAAACGAGTAACACAGGTGTCAACGAACAACAAACACAAGATGAAAGGTTAAAAACTACATTATATAATAATGGAATTAGGTGAGAATGTAAGATAACGGGCGTAAGATCAACAAGAGGCACTTCACTGATACTGGATATCTCTTGGATTATCCATGAAGCGTTAATTCGTATGTTGATGTGTTCATAACAGCAAACAGGTATAAGTCTTTTAGAATGTCAGAATGAAAATAGGTAATCATTTTTTCTGCAACATAGACTGGGAGATTCCTGAACGATACGTCTATTTCGTTCCGCATAGAGTAATCAAAGTAAATCTAAGAAAATACTGAGAATATTTCTTCAGGAATAATATTTTCTTATTCGGTACACATCTAGTAATCGAATAAGTCCATTGGCCCATTTAGATCAAACTATCTGGTTGTTCATCGATCCAGATTTTATCCCGTCACCTCTCAGTCTAGACAGGAAATCAAGGAAGAGAAGGAATAAAGAAAGAGGAAACACAAAGAAAACTTGTCTCTTGATAGATTGATAATATGTCTGGCTTTAATTCAAATACTGAGGGCCATGTCACGATACATAGATATTTTCATCTCGTCAATAAATCTCAGAATTCGTTTACTGTCGTCTCCGGAACTTAAAGTCGCTCTTAAATGACATATTTCAAAACTAGATGTTGCTATATATGAATGGTATGAAAAGTCTTATTAGGTTGTTCCACTAGTTCAGACCTTTACATCTACTCCGACATCCGATGTTCAAAGAATCGAACCACACACAGCCGCTTCATATTTTATTAGAAAAAAAAAAAATATTTCACCCTTTTCGACAAGTGCTATTTTGTGAAATAGATTCCAGCGGTTATGTTTCCATAAATATTTTTTTTTAAAGTCACATCAAGTTCAGTGTCAATCTTTATATATCCTCTCTATCCTCACGATTTTTACTTCCTAACTTCTCCTCTTATGACAATTACACTCAAGAGTTTCATTAAAACTACTTTGCGTGACTCTTCAACCTGGACGTTAGTAAAATTGAAAAACAACAAAAAAGCATCTTAAGTAGATTCCGGAAGTGAACTTTGATGTTTTCTTCAAAAATCGATGCCTTGTCGTTTAAGTTTAGTCATGCCACAAGATGCGTATTTGAACAGGACTAAGACGTTATTTTTTCTAGGTAGGATATTTACCATTGATATAACCAGTTTTTCGTTTTGTTGCTCTACCTTTTCCCGTCCCACTACTACCAAAATCGTAGTGTTCTTCGGGTCGTCACTTGCGGATGACTTTGATCTCCACGGCCGTTGTATGTTTACATCGAGCAAACTGGCAGGCCGACGGATTTTACAAGGATTTCGCCCAGAGGATGCTGCGATTTTAAAAACTCCAGAGTCGTGAAAAATTCTTTGTCTTTGATGAAAACCAATTTCACAGAACAAGTCAACAAACTCCGTTGAGAGCTAACATCAGATGTAATGAAAACAAGTTGAAAAATTCAAACTACATATCAAGCAATCATTTTTGCGGTCTGATTGCTGTTATTTTGACAGGAAAACTATTCTAGTAGAAAATAAAGGTAAATTAAGGAAACCTTGAACCAGGCATTGTATGTACTTATTTCTGTAAGTTCGTTAGTGTCAGAACTAATAGCAGCGGTACGAACAACGTTTTATAAAAGACCTCAGCTATGCAATTATCATCTTCGCTCTGTTTCTTTTGGACACCCTCTGGGTGACTCACGCCCATTTGTTTTTTATAAGGAAGTTTACACCTCGCTTAACATTAATTTCTTCCACATCCTTTGATAAGATAATCATATGACGCTCTTTGGAAAGCGGTCACTCCGAAACCCTGGCCTGAATTTTAGTAACGAACTGAACAATTGGAGAATGTTTTGTATAAACGTAGCAAGCATTCATCTGTGGAGATTGGAATATTTTAAAAGACTATAAATCTTTTTGATATTTTCCAGAAGGTAACTGGAGATGTTGGAGAAGATATAGGTTTACTAAATGTTAATGAATTCTACTTTTTTTTCTTTCAAGTTATCGACTTCCATGGGCTTCTATCTCCAAATTTGTTTATGGTGTCCAATTATTATTTTAAATGTATTCTTTATTTATTTAATCGACATTTTATTAGTTTCGCTGAGTTTTTTTCTCACTCTTTAATTTTAATTATTTCCTGTTTCAAGTCGACATTAGAGAATACCTAGCATTTGAACCAGTGTCTCCACCATGTTATATCCGTCTTTCTATTAATCATTCCACCATAATTAAGGGGATAAAGGCACTTTTTTAGTCGCTTTATCCCTCTATTATTTTCTTTTATATGGCCATTATTTTATACCTCCACTAGCATCATGGCCCGGCGTTGCCCGTGCTTGATTCAAAAATCGTACAACTCATACAGCAATCTCTATCACTTGACTTAAAATATTTTTACCCTTCCTTTCTTTTAAAGAAGTTCCCTTTGCCGTACTGATGTTGCTTACTTCTTGCCTATCTCACACTGCGAATTTTTGTCTAAGCTCTAAACTAAACATTAAATCTGTTACGAAAAAATAACTAAAAAAATGAATACAAAACGATCAGCTTTAAAAAAGGACTCATAACTGGAAAAACCGAATGAAAAAAAGAATGTTAACAAGAAATACTTTTTCATACCCAACCCAGTTCTGCGGAATTAGAATCAATGTTGAGTTTAAGCAAGCAAATGACCTAATTGGAGTAAAGTGCCATGCAGATTTAAATTTTTCACACTTGTGACGAATGCAGCTATCGTTACTTTTTGCATGCTAGTTAACATTC
>CAHIKZ030000209.1:875000-882500 GCA_903632075.3 Acanthosepion pharaonis | reverse complement strand
TCTACTTATCGAGCACTATTTTTTAAAAATAATAACAAAAAATACTAAAGAACTTTGGATTATTCACCTAACGAGTTCTTTCCTATTTTCTATATATTTTTACACAAACACACACACACACACACCCCCCATATATATATATATATATATATATATATATATATATATATATATATATATATATAATGCGAAAAGAAAAGTATATTAACGACTATTTATGTGTTAAGACGACTGTTTATATGTTAGTAACGTAGGTAAATATCGACTGTAAGTGTTAAAATCAATTTCTTTTTTCTATAATATTATGTGAATTTTGGAAAGGTAAAGTTTTATGTGGTAGTCTTTAGATTCGATATAATTCCATAGCCTCCCTCTGAAGTTTTCGTTGAATTTATTACTTTGATGAATATAATTTGCATTTTAATTATACCCCTTATAGCCACTCTTTTTCTCGCAACTTCATTCCCTGTAAACCCCAGCGTACCAATGGCATTCCCGTCTTGCTTCGGGGGAAATGATTAAAAAAAAAAAGAATTCTCTTGCTTTTTTAACGCATATCTAAGTACGTATTTCAGTATGTTGTATGAATGAATTAATCCTGTCATTATCGACTTAATCAGTGGTTGCTCTTGTCACGTAATCTTCCTTAGAAAACAGCAGTACAAGTTCAAATCTCGCGTGGTGTGTCTTTTTTGTTTCCGATTATCATGACGGTTATTTTTTTTTAATAGAAAGCGCTTTCTCTATTAATTCTAACGTATTGTTAATGATAAAGATCTTTCGATCAGATTTGCCTTTCTTGTTTGCTTTATACGTGATAATTTGCTTCATGATTTTCTGCTTATTTAATCGACACTTTTGCTGAAGGGAAAATAATCAACTAACGCATTCTAAATACAAAATAAACACCCCAAGGCGTATAACTATTGATAAAACACGATACGCATAATGAATAGAAAAGACGTTATGCAGAGAATCCAAATGGAGAAAAATATTCTCGGGATATTTCTCGAAATGCGCCATGTCCCCTGTAAAAGTCTATTACTTGAAACATCGTTTACCGTAGGATAGGCGAAGTTAAGCAACGTCGAGGCTGGTCAGTACCTAGATGGGTGAATACTTTGGAATACCAGGCACTGTAAGGATGCAATTGAAGCTGGTGTAACGGATATTGATTTTGAATTGCTAATTGGAGAGACGCGTATTTATTCCCACTGGGTTCGTTATGTTTACTAATGAGAAAGTGTTAATTGTAAAGATATGAATGCACATCTATTCCCTCCCTAGCTATGGGTTAATTAGTAAGACTAGTTGGTCGAAGTATCCAGTGAGACTGCGTCGCATTCATTACAAATTACTTGTCTAAGTGTCGCTAATGTAATGCCATCTGTCGAGAAAATATCGTACTATATAAGCATTGACTCACCTCAATTTGGTCTCTTCTGAAATTTTACACCATTTGCTGGACCCTCTCTCTCTCTCTCTGTCTCTGTCTGTCTGTCTCTCTCTCTCTCTATATATATATATATATATATATATATATATATATATATATATATATATATATATACAGTGGGGGAAATAAATATTCGTACACATGAAATATTGTATTTTTATAAATGTAAAAGCTTTAAATAAAACAAATCTCGGCAAATTTTATGTATAAAGACACAAACTATTAAAACATAATAATAAACTTAATTAATTCTTATTCTAGCAGAAATTAATGCATTTTAAAAAATTCTAACCGGTGAAAAAAGTATTCGTACAAATCAATTATTAGAATAAAATAATCAATTAATTATGAAAAAAGTATATTCTAGAATGTTACAGTAATTTTACCAGTAATTATAGTTAACGCTATTAGCCATTATCACATCATTCTGCAATTTCTAGTCTTACGAGAAGGTTCTAATAATGCCTAAAGGTAAAGAATTGACTATTTCACAAAAACAAGACATTTTGTCACTTTGGAAAGATGGGAACAGTTACAGAACGATTTCTAACAACCTGAATATTCCTTTTACTGCAATTGCTTCGTTCATTGCAAGGTTTAAAACTCGTAACAGCGTTGAAAACCAAAGACGAACAAGTGCTCCGAGGAAGATTTCTCTAAGATCAACAAGGATATTAGGACGCCAGATCCAACAAATTCCACAGGTTACCCGAGAAAAGCTGCAGGAACATCTGCATGCATTAGGGATTAAACTAACCAAGTGTACAATAAGTAATGAACTATACAAAAACAGTCTGAAATCACGCATCCCAAGGAAGACTCCACTCCTCTTGAAACGACACAGAGATGTTCGGCTAAAATTCATTGTAGAGCATAGGGATAAACAATATTCGTATTGGGAAAAAGTACTGTGGACAGATGAAACTAAAATTTGTTGTTTGGTCATAATTATCGAAATCATGTGTGGAGGAAGGGCGGTGAAGCCTACTTACCAAAAACACGTTGCCAACTGTAAAGTTTGGTGGTGGCAGTATCGTGATCTGGGGCTGTTTTTCTGCAAAAGGTGTTGGCAGAATATCAATAATAGATGGCAAGATGAATGCCGAAAGATACCAGAAAATCCTGCAAGACAATTTAATGCGTTCTGTTGAGAGACTTCGGCTACCTCCTGATTGGGTTTGCCAACTGGATAATGACCCTAAGCTTACCGCTAGATCTACAAGGAAATGATTAACTGAAAGTAATGTTGATGTCTTGCAATGGACAAGTCAGTCCCCAGACTTCAACCCAATCGAGAATTTATGGCGATACTTGAAAATTCAAATTGGTAAAAGAGCACCAACAAATATCAAGAATTTGAAGAGAATATGCCAAGAAGAATGGGGCATAATACCACTCAATGTGTGCAAATCATTAGTTGAGACGTACAGGAATAGACCGGTAGCTGTGGAAATAAATAAAGGACATTCTACAAAGTATTAAATTAAGTTAATATGCTTTTTTTTTGTTTTGTATGAATGCTTTTTTCGTCAGTTAAAATGAAAAAATGCATTAATTTCTGTTAGAATAAGAATTAAGTTTATTAAAATTTTTTAATAAAATGTATCCTTGCACATAAAATGTATCAAAATTTGTTTTAGTTAAGGCTTTTACATTTATAAAAATACAATTTTTCATTTGTACAAATATTTATTTCCCACCACTATATATATATATATATATATATATATATATATATATATATATATATATATATATATATATATATATATTGTTGCGGTACTTTCTCTAAGTGTTTATGTTAAAGGATGAGAGAAATGTGATATAATTGTTTCAATTTTTTTTTATGTTCATTTCCCAAGTACTTGCATAATGAAAGATTTATTGTAATGGACAGCAACACATATCTTTATATAAATACTTATACAAATGAACAAGATATAGTTTTGTAACACTTGCACCCCTGATGATGGTCTTGAGAGAAGATCTTTCGTTTACTAGAAGAAAAGTTTCCGGGAAACTGATTGGATTGAGTGCTAGTTCATTCGCTACACTCTTACTAGACGTGTAATGCACTTCTGGTGTACTTACTATTTAATATACGATATATCTGCAATTCTGGCTTTTGTTATTACTTAAGCATTGACTTGGTCACAACACACACACACACACACACACACACACACACACATATGGTAGACAATAACAACGACGAGAATAGAAACATAAACAATAACATTAATATATTTTTACAAAAAGCAAATGAACCAAAATTACAAACAAGACGAATCTAGATTTAAGAATATAAAAAATGCACAACACTAGTTAAAAAAAAAAAAATTAGATTATTTATTAGAATAAAAAAATAAAAACTCTAACTTTATTGGTGAAATAATAATTCACCTCTTAGAACAAAATTAAAAAGGAGAAATATTAATTACTAATTTAAATGTTCAGTAAGGAATTGTATTGCTGATCAATCAAAATCTGTAAATAATTATATAGGCCATACTACAACATGTTTCACACGGAGACTCACTCTACACGTTTGTGACCATAACTCAATTAGATCTCAGTTAAATACTCATGGAGACCTACTGGACCCTATACGCAGCATGAAATACAAATATAATAGCATCATCTACATTCAAAAAAGGGATAAAAATGGAAGCCTTCCTAATAAAAACAAAGAAATCACTTAATAATATCAACTATGAATATGGACATAATATCTTAGCCGTATTTTGAAAATGAAAATATTATATAAATGCATACTTGCAACAATCTACTTTTTGTTAACAGTTAATATATTTCAACCTTGAAAATAGCTAAATGTATAGCCGAAAGCGCTCGGAAAGATATAACAATTGAATTTAGCATCCGAAAAGAAAAAATATGTATTCACATGAGAAATTGTATAAAAATAAATCAAAGCACCTTGTCTGTCGTATTCAATGAAATACATACATACATATATATATATATATATATATATATATATATATATATATATATATATATATGTGTGTGTGTGTATTTCTGTGTACGCGCGTGTGTATAGGTGTAAGGTATATCTATGAAGGAACAAAATGAATAAAAAGACAAGAGAAAAAATTCTTCGTTTCGTTCTCTGAGAGACTTTATCAAGGCAAACGTTAGATTTTTGCTGTTCCACAAGCTTGTATACAAGAGCAAGGGTGTCATTTCATTGGTTTATAAAGACTTAAATTGGAGAAGGTACATGAAGTTTCATCCGGTGGACACAAAGTGACATATTTTAAAGTATGTTAAGGTAAAAGTACTGGAGTTAAAGATATATATTTCTTGAACATTACCCACAGAATTGACAAAATTTGCAATACATAAAACGAAAAATGAAAGAACAAATCCAAAAAAAATATAAAGCAAGTAAGGCAAAATAACAGCAATAAGGCAAAGTAACGGTAATAAGGCAAAGTAAAAGTAATAAGGCAAAGTAAAAGTAATATGGTAAAAAGTTCACAGACTAAGAATTGGGGTTGACACTCAAGAGTAAGTTCGGATAAGCGAATGTAGATTTCAGACTTCAAGACTAGACAGACCGGAACTGAGTCAGATGAAACCGAGAAATTCCTGATTCCCAGCATGCATTTGTGTACTTCTGCCTATAAATTGGGGAGGGGAAAGTGTATTTCAGTCACTCCCATTTGGGATTCGAAACAATATAGCTTCAGTATAAAGTGAGCCTTATTAAGTTTTTTAATAGTTTTTTATTGCTTTCAATTATTTTTCGTCACTAGAATCATTGTTAGTAGATGATAGATAGATAGATAGATAGATAAGAACATACCGTGATAGATAGATAGATAGATAGATAGATAGATAGATAGTGTCATAGTGAAATGTAGAAAAAAATGAGCTTTTATACAACAGAAATTTGAAAAGAAGAGTTTGACCAACATATATTATTACACCTGTCTACTATTCTCTGTCATTGTAGTATGATACACAGACGGTTGGCCTCCTGCACAGACATAGCCCGAAACATTCAAGATTTTTTTTTATAAGCATTTCACCACGAGCAAGGCGGGAGTTCCACTACTACACAAGTGGTTACAGCGAGTGAAAGTAAGGGAAAAGATTTGCTATAGTCGGATTAAGGAAAGGACAAAAAGAAGAACGGAGAAAGATAAAAAAAAAGGACATGGATTAAGGCAACAGATCATGTAGATTGACATTACATTTAAATTTTGAATATTATAGTTTTCAGGAAAGCCTGTAAGAGAAAGTGGGTTCCACTGTCGGGAAGTGCGAGAGAAGACGCTGTTGTGTAGAAGAGGCGGTTATATTTAACTGTTTCGACAGTAAAAGGGTGCGATCGAGAGGACAACCTAGTAGCACGCTTAAATTCATGTAGGCGGGGCACCAGTGAAAATCGCTCGTAGGAGCAGTTGTTATGAAAACATTTGTAGAAAAGAGAGAGGGAACTATATCGCGTCTGTGAGAAAGTGACTGGATTTGAGATCCCAAGTCAGGACTGGAATGGAGACCCCAAGTCAGGACCGATCATATTGCAGATCCGTTTTTTGATTTTGTCAAGAACCTCGAGATGAACAGCGGGGGCACCAGACCATATATGGCAGCAGTATTCCATGTATGGATGAATGGTAGATTTGTAGATGTGACAGATGGAATCAGATGAGATTAAAAAAAAAGAAAAAAAAAAAGAAAACCTTCTGACACGACGCAGAGAACCAACTTTCCTTGCGATAGATGCAGCTATTAATTCAATGTTCCACCCCAGGTCAGTGGAAAATGTGGGGACAGGAGTGTACAGTGAGGCCCTCCCGTGAAGTTGAACATCAGCCATGCTGTTAGAAGTCAGGGAAGCTTCTCTATGGTGAGTAAATGTCTTTAAATTCAGCTTACGTCAGGGAAAAAAAAAGAACCTGGTGGAAATGGGCAAGTTTGAATTTTGTTTTCAAGTCACTTCAAGATTCAGACGTCAGCTCTTGCGTTGTTTTATTTGTTTCTTTTCTATTTCAAGAAAGGGCACGTTGGGGTGGGGAGACAGAGAATCAAAACTTTAGAAGCATCTGGCAAATTTGTCGCACCAATAAAAGAGACAGATGTCAACCTTTCAGTGGGAATGACTTCTGTAAAAATGCATTTCTTTCAATCTTTAAATTGATTGTTACTAGGAGTGACCTTCCTCAATTTGATTGATTGGAACAGGGTAGCGTAAAAATGTTAGTGTTGGTACAAAATGCAGTTTGTGCGATGAAGAGAAAAATGAAAAGGACAGTCATACGGTGGATGTGGGAGACGAGTCGATCTAAAACAGAGATTGAAGGAATACATTATAGGTAGATAAATTCGAGAAAACTTATATAGATAGATATGAATAGTAGGAAAGGGCTGGAATTCTAATTAGATATGTTCTGAGTAGAAACCCTATCTATCTATCTATATATGCCATTCTCTCACTTTATATATATGTATATATATCGCACCCTCTATATCTAGGCTGCTCTCTATCTATCAATCGAGACAGAGAGGGGGGGAGAAGGACAGAGTGAGAGTTATATAGAGAGTTATATAAAATAACAGGGAAAGAGCGACTAATAAAAAATAGGTAAAAAGTGACAAATGAGAACACGATATGCACACACAGAATCATATAATATGAAAGGCAGAATATATGTTTTCGTGCAACGCGTTTCGTCCTTTAAGATTTCATCGGACTAAGTTTCTTATAATGGCAAAAATACAGAGGCGCACCAACAAGGAATTCTTAGAATTATAAATTTATTTCTTTTACACACACAGAGACACACAGACACACAGACACAAACACACACTCTCTCTCTATCTCTCACACGCACACACACACACACACACATATAAATGAGCACAGAAGTCGACACTGAGAAGCGACAGACTGCTTCATACTAAACGCAATTAGCATGAAACAGTCTGTCGCCTCTGAGTGTTGACCTCAAAGTTCACTTTTATATTTACATACGCTCTATCTCTGATATTGAACACAATATCCCATAAATATA
>CAHIKZ030000209.1:840000-872500 GCA_903632075.3 Acanthosepion pharaonis | reverse complement strand
ATGATTTGTTGCACTGTGGAGAATTGCACTCCAAATCGTTTTCATAGTTTTTTGTTCCCTTCTCCATCATTATAGGTTTCAACTAATCCGTTTAAGGAATTTGATTGTTCTATCGTACAATCAAAATCTTTGAACAAATTAGTCGAAAACAGTTGAACCTAACAAACTCTAAACTACTTCTCCATACATTATGTTAAAAAAGAAATCTCTTTCTAGTACACTGCAAAAGCAATGATTAACTTAACATATGGTCTGCTGCCCCTGCTGTATATTTATAGATTCTTGATAAAATCCAAATATCAGCTATTTTACTGGTCGTGATCTTGCGTCACGGCTTCAGTAATTTTCCTACCACCGTCAGTTTAAAATACTGTTTGTGTGAGTGCTATGAAGTAAGGAGATTACCAGGTCATAGAAAAAAGCTGTTTCCGCTGCTTAAGGCGCAAAACGTTTACCCATCATTATGTTCTATTTTAAATGTGTTGTTTTCGTTGATTTTCGGAATGACATCTCGTGCCGGAAAGAAATCATAGTTCATACTTTGCAGAAATTTTTGAAAAAACAACGCAAGAACCAATTGAAGTGTCCATTATTCTTTCTGAACTTGATGAAAATTCAGAAAAAAAAAACTTTCTCGAAACGGAATGAAGCAACATAAATGTATTGAAAATGGTCGTTAAAATTGTGCTAGATAGCATTTTCTTCCGTAATCTATCTATCTATCTATCTATCTATCTATCTATCTATCTATCTATCTATCTCAGTTTGTTCATTATCTATCTATCTATCTATCTATCTATCTATCTATCTATCTATCTATCTATCTATCTGTTCATTATCTATCTATCTCAAACTCTTTATTATCTATCTCAAACTGTTTAATATCTATCTATCTATCTATCTATCTATCTATCTATCTATCTATCTATATATCTATATATATATCTATCTGTTGATTATCTATCTATCTCAAAGTGTTTATTATCTATCTCAAACTGTTTAATATCTATCTATCTATCTATCTATCTATCTATCTATCTATATCTATCTATCTCAATCTCTTCATTATCTATCTATCTATCTATCGCAAACTGTTTATTATCTATCTATCTATCTATCTATCTATCTATCTATCTCAATCTCTTTATTATCTATCTATCTCAAACTGTTTATTATCTATCTATCTATCTATCTATCTATCTATCTATCTATCTATCTATCTCAATCTCTTTATTATCTATCTATCTCAAACTGTTTATTATCTATCTATCTATCTATCTATCTATCTATCTATCTATCTATCTATCTATCTCAATCTCTTTATTATCTATCTATCTCAAACTGTTTATTATCTATCTATCTATCTATCTATCTATCTATCTATCTCAATCTCTTTATTATCTATCTATCTCAAAGTCTTTATTATCTATCTATCTATCTATCTATCTATCTATCTATCTATCTATCTATCTATATCAGATCATATCTATTTCGCTTAATCTGGTTGGTGGTACCTAAACGACGACAAATGCGTCCCTTGCAAAGGAATAAGCCATAAAAGTATCCACCTTTCAGGTAGATGCTTATAGATTCATCTATGAGTGACGACCTATGCTTTTCTATATAATCGGGTATAAACCCTACTGATATATAGCTATACACGCAATTATAAATCCCGTGTAACGTTTACGACGTAAATCGAATATGAAACCGAGAATCTTTGCATATTCTCTCAAGGGTAAACTCGGCAAATATTTGTTACAAACGCAAATATATAACATACCTTTTCGGACACGTATAAACTCAAGTAAAAAGCCAACCAGTATTTACATATATTTTTAGCAAACCATGATTTATATATTATATTGTCTCAATGATAAGCTCAGCTCATGTTTACCTCTCAACAATTACAAATCCGACCAAATTCTGCCCCTCGACTCAAGCATTAATCCAATCAAAGTTTGCCCAAAGTAGTATGTAAAATCCATCCCAATATTCGCGCGTAGACGAAAGTATTAACCCAGCAAAATTTTCCTTATATTCTCAAGTATAAACCATAACCACATTTACATATAGACTGATGTATAAACTCAACCGGTGTTTGCCTGTGGAGTTAAGTATATCGACTTTCGCATAAATGCAATCACTGTTTGCCTAAATATTCAAGTATAAAGCTTGATATATAGACTAAAGTTTGAACCAATCAGCGTTTGCCTTTAGATTTAATTATTAAGGCTACAAATGTATCAATCAAGTCGATACGAAAGCCAATCAATGTTTATCTATATACTAAGTTCTTAGAAGTGACTATCATACCTTGCGAATGTCCATGGTCCATCACCTCTCAAACGGTTCTACAGAACAAAATGAGTATGAGTTCAATACCTGGTTAAGGCGGTGGAGAACTTGGCTAGGGGAATTAACAAGAGATAACTGATAACTGACATCCATTAGACATGGCACGTGGAACTAGAACAGGCTACCACACCGAGCGAAATAAAGGTTTCAGTTCAACATTCCAACCACCTGAAGAAGGCCGGAGCGTACAACGGCCGAAACGTTATGATAAATATGGCAATAATGATGAGGCCGATAGTTCGAAAATGAAAATAGTTTACATAATACCTCATTTCAGAAATATAGACAGATACTAAAATTTCCTGTTTTGTTTTTTTTATGGGGTACCCTGTAGAATAAAAATCGGCTCTATCTTCCTAGTATTGTCAGATTTATTTTCCCGAGTATAGATATCATATACTATTTATATTCGCATAGGATGTGATTTTATGAATCATACGTGTATCTATTTTAAAAACTGAAATCATGAATGCATTTTATTTTTACGCGTAATGCGATGCACACTCAAATATGCAAGTCATTATTTAGGGCTCGCTTGGCGCAAAACATCGTCTTATAGATAAGACGATTTTAGACTTCAGTCAAAACTTTTGTTTGTGCATATACTCAGCCATTTTGAAAGAGTTCAAATTTGGTGGGGTTCTTTTCTGGAAAATATTTCGCTGGCCATATATGCAAATTTTATAAAAACCAAGAAAATTATCAAAATATTACATTCATGCAAAATACGATTTCCTTAACTTGTCTTCTGGTTCGAGTACGATATTCCTCGCATTAGGTTTTTTACATGAAATGGAAGATGCGACCCACGAAAAAATATTCTGAACGTGCATTAACGTAGCGTAAAATGTCATCCAAAGTCTGAACAATGTGTTATGGAACGGAAAAATTTAGTTAGCAACAAACAAAAGCGCTCTCATGCGATATATATATATATATATATATATATATATATATATATATATATATATATATATATATATATATAAAAAAAAGCCTTAAACACTAATATTCCATGGTCATAATTTATTCCATTGGAATCGTAAATACGATCCAATTCATCAGACCTACAAATTCAAAAAGAAAACAGAAAAAACAACTCCGGAAATAAAAACAGAATTTAGAGAGAGTGTAAGTATGAGGGGTAACATACAAGGGAAGGGGGGAGATTAAACCTTAACAGAGAGAATTTTAGGAGAGGTGAGTGGAAGGGGTTTAAGTAAGAGAAATATGAATGCTGTCGGATGTCTAATGCATAAAGATACATTTCGTGGTGACATACACACACCATAAGATCAGAATAAGAGGGAGGGAAAGAGGAGGTGGGGGAGAGAAATGGGGCGAAGGAAAGTAAACTTGAACGACATTTACTGAAAGGGCTGCTGTGTAATTGAGAAAATTTGACAAATTTAATATCGACTACAGGTTACAAATCAAATATAAACATATAAAAATATATATAATGATTGTCTAATCTAGCAAGGCCCTATATTTCTATGTTCAACCACACATGCGAATGTGTGTGTATGTTTTGGTATGTATGTACTCATATATATTTGTATATGGGTGTATATGTACGTATATCAGTATGTATATATAGTTAGACGGATAGATATAGGGATACATTGTTTATCGTCTTTCCCTTGCTCTTATTCTGATCTTTTTGAATATGTAGGTCTGATGATTTGGATCGTATTTACGATTCCAATGGAATAAATTATGACCATGGAATATTAGTGTTTAAGCCTTTTTATTATATCCTTACTCTGTCCTGGACATTGAGTTCTACCTGGATTCTATGTTATGGGGTTCACCCCTTTTTCATACAAGTGGACTCGACCAGTGTGTACTTGTACTGCTGCCGGTGAATACCCGAGAGAGATAAACTGATACAGTGATACAATGAGAGTGTGAGGTAACCGCTTTGTAGGAGTCGCATTTGCGAGCACGTAGACTCAGAAGGAAGTCATACTTCGATACTGAATTTCCCAGACTGTATATATATATTTATTGCTACTAACCGCATTTCTGGATCTACTAACCGTATTACCAATTGTATTATTACGTCAATGCTGTATTTCATTCCTGCGTTTCTCATTTATTTGAGACCAGATTTCATCCCGGAATCCACAACACACACGCACACACACACGCACACACACACACACACACACACACACACACACACACATATATATATATATATATATATATATATATATATATAAGCATTTCCCTTAAGCAAGGCGGGAGTGCCACTAGCACACTAGGGGTTACAGAGAGTGGGAGCAAGAATAAATAGGAATGAAAAAGAAAAGGATTAAGAGAAGGAAAGGGAATATACCAAGGCATCCGGAGATGTCGACTGACATTGCATTTGAATAGTTGGAGATTATAGATATCAGAGAAGCAAGTAAGAGGAAGGTAGTTTTACAGACGAGAAGTGCGAGACATGAAGCTGTTGGAGTAGAAGAGACTACTACATTTAACCGTTTCGACTGTGAAAGGGTGGGACTGAGATGTCTACCTAGTGGCAGGTTTAAATTCATGCAGTTTGAGAACTAGCGAAAAGAACTCGTCACTGTCACGACTCATATATGGTAGTGAATGCTGAACTATTTCTTCATGGATGAATACCCAATAAATCTCGAGACCACAGAGATGTGCTTCTAAGAAGGATGCTTTGAATACTTAACAACGAGGAAGATTTAAATGGAAACAAAAAGGATATTTATATTTAATAGGAGAAAGATTTCAGGGACATATTAAGGAAAGATGGTTCGGAAAATTAGAAACTGAAAGGGAATAACGTTGACAAGAGAGTTAGAAGGAAACGGCATATGGCATATCGAGCTGTGTTAATATTAGAACTGGAAGTGAGAGCGATAGTAAAAAGAAAATATTGATAAGAGCTATAAAAGAAGATGTGGAGCGCTATAAATGGCCCACGTCCTAAGACAAATATCGTCCACCAGTGAAGGGGAATATTACTATTCATTTCTCTTTGCATATATATATATATATATATATATATATATATATATATATATATATATATATATATATATATATATATATAATCGCAGCTGAAGAATGTGCTTTCAGCGCAGGGGAGGAGACACTCGTCGTCAGACTTGCACGGGGAAATTGTAATATATATATATATATATATATATATATATATATATATATATATATATATATATATATAGATATAGATATTTCCTGTAACTTCGAGACATCTCCTTTTAGAGGGCTTAATGTTTACATTCGTTATAAGCAGAAGTCTTTGGAGAATTTAAATCGTTATTACGGAAAATCTTCTCTGGATCGTACAATAAAATTAAGAAATTAGAAATGATTTAATTAGAATAGATTTTAATTGCTTTTATTAACAAGATATATTCTGGACACTATTCTTTTAAAGAATTTTCTTTTCGATGAATAATTAATTTTTTCAAGAATTGTTTTCAATCTTTTTTAATTTTCAATCTTTTAAACCTCCGTATTGTTGGGTGATATCGTTATTAAGTTTATACTATACATAGCAAAGCTTACTACAATTCAGCGACCCACAGTATATTAAAAATAATTCTGATTTTTGTGTGTGTGCGTGTGTGTTAAACGTGCCAATTTTGTAAATACGGATGTCCCTACAGAACATTATGAGCGGTAACTAGAGTAATTTTAGAGCAAAATTACTTCATATTCAATAAAATTACATAATATTCAATAAATATTGGATTATTATAAACACTAGTTCATGAATTAAACACTCTAAAATATATAATTAAGAATTTAACTCTATATACATTATAAATACTAAATTAAGAATTAAAGACTTAAATCAATAAATAATGACATATTATAAAACATTATTACTAAATTATGAACTAAACACTATACTGCCATTCAATAATTAAAGAATTAAACTCTATAAAATCTTTCATTAAATTAAATTAAAAAACAGTTTGTAACACTGACTTTAAATTAAGAATTAAACACTAACCAAGAAATAAACACTATAAACACCCACTAAATAAAAAAAATAAGCCTTTAAACACAAATAGAAACTGGTAAAAAGTTATCACCATTTTATTCCTTATGTAAATGTTTCTGTGTTATCCATTTTCTTTTCAATAACATGTAAGAGAAAAGACACAGGAACCGCGCAAACTAATTTAAAGGATGAATAAGATCCACTTGTGCAATTTAAAATACCTTTTCCAGCAAGAAGAAGAGTTATTAAATTATCCTTACTTCAGCTTCAGGTTATGTTAAGCAATCGAGGATGTTTCGTTCGTTTTGAAATACAATTTAAGTTCTAATATCTTATTTTATATTTTTATTGCAAAACGTTTAATAAGAAGTATTTTAAGCATCAACAGGAACGTTTCCCTGACTGTATGAGAACTTGAAGTTTCGCAAATGTTAATGATGCGGTTTTTCAAGAATATAGCCGGGTTAAAATATTGGAATGTTTGTGATAAAGAGATTAAATGAAGAAAAGAGAAGACAGTTTTGTTTTCAAACACGGAATTTACTTTCTTCCGACAACAATTCAAGGGATATAGGTTGGTAAAAGTTGTATATATTTTCTTGTCCAACGCGAGATTTTATCTCTGTGGATAAAGACACGCACACACGCACACACACACACACACACACACACACACACACACACAGATACACATGGAAACATATTTGCATATGTGTTTGTGTGGAAAATCTTTTTGTATGATGCGTTTGAACCGTTCGGACATCATTGAACTATATTTATGTTAAGCAACAGTTCACAGCGAAACTTTTTTCTGAGACAAAATTGTTAAGTTCATCTGAAAATAAAATGTTTTACGTGCGATATGAAAAACACTATGGTTCTGTATTGTACAAGTTTGAATTTTATCATCTGATAACTCAGTTAGTACAATGTCTAATTTTTACGGGCAAATTTCTTAATATTACCATGTTGATGTATATCATGTATAGAATTATGGTTTTCAAGATTTATCTAAAAAAAAAACAAAAATAAAAATTGTATTAACTAATTTATCAGATGATAAAATTCAAAATTGTACAATACATAACAATAGTGTTTTTCATATCGCACGTAAAACATTTTATTTTCAGATGAACAACAATTTTGTCACAGAAAAAAGATTCGCCATGTACTGTTGTATTGTGAACCATAATCTGACAGTAATTAATAAGGGTGATATAGTATTGTAGTATGCCCTACACACATTCATACACACACACACATATATATATATATATATATATATATATATATATATATATATGTACAAAGACCGTATATGGCAAAAATACTGAATGCACAGATGGATGGTAGATTTTATAAATATGCAAGATGGATCCTGACGAGAAAGATTGTCTGGGAATACACAGCGAAACAACCTTCCTAGCAGAATACTTAGGAAATGATTCAGTATATATAATAATAGTATAATTCTAGTATAATACCCTACTACCATAACAGTAGGAAGCATGAGACCCAAAAGGCACAGTGAGTTCATATCCTGGAGCTTAACATCAGACATGATGATGCGGTTAATAGATGATTTTCTATCATGATTAAAGAAAAGTTGTTTCGCTTTAGAGACGTTTAAGTTTATAAGGCATTCCTTGACTCAGTTAGCAACTGATTGGAGGCCACATTCGAGGTTAGTCTTTGCTTATGGTTAGTCAGTACTTATGCGCCGACTATTTTCATTTTATCTGTAGTCTTTTTATTTAATTTCACCCACTTAAAAGTTAGTGTCTACTTGATAATGGCGTAGTCAATACTGAGCTCACTAATTCGACTGTTTAATTTCATATTCTTACAGGGTACGATGGATAATTTGTCGTCTAAATTTAGCAAAAATTTAAATAACACTGACATCTAATTTTGACAGATATATTTACAAAAATTGTACAAAAATTTCTTGAAATACTAAAGTAAATTTATTCAATAAAATTGCCATTGGTTTCAACCACAGCCTCCAGACATCTTCAGAATCTCTTGCACCTCATCTGGACGGTCTTCCTAATTAAGTTATTGAATTCTACCTTAATCCCTGCCTTCAGTTCTCCGTGCCTTCAGTTCATCCTTGGTCTTACTAGGAGTGTTGTTGGTCTCTCACTCAATTGCATCCACAAATAATAATCAATTAGGCTGCAGTCTGGGGAGTTAGATGAGATGTAGTCGCAGAAATTGTCTGACAGCCATGACTAGATCCTCTTCACTGCGGGGCATGGTGCAGAGTCCTGTTGCCAGTTATAGTGTCTTCCATCAGCCTCACTCTTGACCCAGGTCAGCACTACTCCCTCGAGGCACTTGATTTAGGCCCCCGTGTTGTGTTTGAGGCCCACACCAACAAAATCAGGAGTTATTTTCTCATCACAACGATTAAAGTGAGTTTTCCAAGCCGCCGTACCTTCGCAATCACCATTAGACTCATCCAACACTTTCCGAATCATTTGCACAGTCCTCGGATTGACTCTGAATCACTCTGAAACGTTTATATTGTAGCTTCCTGTGTGAATGCCAAGCATTACAGCATACTGTTTCCAAATTTCTGGCCGAGTGAATTGCGTCATAGTACTCATTTTTTTTCTCATCGACGGCGCCCAACTGACCCTACTATACGGTGCAGTCGACAAAATCAAAACACAAACAACACGCATGTGCTAAATTAAAAATATAAAATGACGACAATTTATCCAAATCACGCTTTATATACACACAGATTAGTGTATAAAGTTCTTTAAAATTCACGAATATTTCTAATACTAGATTTTCTGTGCTATATAACAGGCTTTGGTAATTATGTTTTCCTCTTTCATGCTGTTTATTATATGATCTGTCCGTATTTATCTGTGTACGTAATGAATGTAAGAACAGGTTATTTCTGCCTCAAACTAAATTATATACATTATTCTGGGTCTATAATTACTAATACCCATACTCGTATGCATGTCAGTATCAATTGTAATTGTAATATTAGCCGTTACCTTACAAGTGGAATTTCGCATTAATTTTACCGACCAGACGGTACTGTTTGCGGTCGAAATTAATAAACGCTTCAATCAATTTTTCAGGATTTTTTTTTTAAATCCAGTAGCTGTTATCGATCTTTCCAGTATTGACTGGCGTTTCCTTTCTAACATTTTATTTGACATATTATGGATGTCAACATTTTGTTTATTTCATTATTTTGTCTTCGAGTAATATGTGATATTCTTTTTACTTGATACTGTTGTTGTTAGTCCTGAAATGGCGTGGCTTCTGCTATTTCATACAGTTCTTTGGTTGCGAATCTGTAGCGCCACTCCACATTATTCAAAGAAGGATGATCTTTACCAAGATATTCCTGTTTTTCTCTCTCAAAACCGTTTTTAACCATTGTTGTTAAGAAGTGGTTTTATACAGCTGAGAGATAATGGATTTGGCGCCATCCATATGAGAACCTCGATCTGATAAGACTAAGAATATGACACGAGTTCTGAAGTTGATATTTTGATTTTGCAGCAAATGGCCGAAACTAATACTAGCAGACTATTTTAGGTTTAGTTTCCTTTTCTGATGTACTAAATTTGTTTTAACTGATCCATATGATGAGTTATATTTAAGATATTTAGTATTTACTATTTCCACATCCGGGACATTTTATGATGGATTCATTGTGTATATGTAAAATGATGTCTAATATCTATGTATTTTTTTTATTATCCTGAACAAAATTTGATATTTGTTGAAAACATCGCCATAGGGAGCACTTATCCGATATATGATTCTTATTTCGGACTTTGATAACTTTCATTTCATATTTTTCCAGATATGAAATCGTGCTTCATGTACGTAGACTTATTAGAGTTGCGAATAATAATTATAAGTTTCCGAAATAGAGAAAAAAATAACTCTTTTATTTTATGCTAGAAGTTAAATAATACCATGGCAATACCATTCATATGCTTTAGATATTAAATGGTGTTTCATTAAAACGGATTATATATAAGGGTGTTTCATTAAGACGGATCAAAGTCAGCAGTAAATAAACCAGTGTTATTGGTAGAAAATTCATGTATTTCTCTATTGGATCATGTTATTTAAGTCATGGTAACATATAAAAAAAATAATATCGCCCAAATGTCCGCCAAATCTGAAAGAAAAAGAAAAAAAACATTAGACGCTTAAACTTAATTCACATTTAAAATCGGTTCAAGTTATTGGAACACCCGTTATATTCACAATTATTGTCACATTTTATTTCCGTTGTTTTTTAACGCAACTTCTGTGTCATAATTCGAAAGTCATTAGTCTCCTCACGGAGAGGAAATTACAAAAAAAAAAATGTATCGCCTTACATATGAGACTGCGAAAACCATCTGTGGCTGAGCCTTATAAGGAACAAAATGTGGATTCTCCTATGAAAAGTGATGCAGCATCATGCCCTACCTGAGAGCAGATTTCTAAAAATTGCCTGGCTGAGAGATGTAATTACCACTGTTTAAAAGATTAAATTGGGCATTTATTTCAAAAATGGGTAATTTACTAAAAGTAACATTTAACGAATTATCATGAGTCATTTAAATTTAGAATTACCAATACATTATTCACTTCTCCGAAAACAAATACACCGACATACAGTATTCATTTTCACACTCATGGTATTAGATATAAAATTATTATTATTATTATTGTCATCATCATCATCATTCGATTTCTGCTATGGACACACTACCTACCAAGTCTGCGGAAAGACCTAAGGCAGGTCGTGGTGTGTTGTTATGACCACAATTCATGTTAATTTTTTTTCATGTTAATTTTTTTTTTTTTTTTTTTTTTTATCTCCGATGAAGTTGCTAGCGTTACATAGACAAAGTTCTCCTTAGTGTGTGTGCTGTACTTAATAAGACAATTTTCTGTATGTCTCTTAAGCTGGGGTTTCAGGGATTCTTTCAATGTGTTGTTTTGTTCCATTTTTATAATTCCAAGTGCACCTATTACCACTGGTATTATTCTTGTTTTCAATTTCCACATTTTTCTATTTCAATTTCCAGGTCTTTGTATTTTGATAGTTTTTCAAATTCCTTGGTTGCTATGTTACAATCCGCTGGACAAGTTTACATATCAATTAGTAGGCAAGTTTTTTCTTTCTGGTTTTCTTATTATTATTATTATTATTATTATTATTATTATCATTATTATTATTATTATTATTCCTTTGATATTTGGTGAATACTCATTTCTCTCCGGGTCCCAACCAGAGACGTAATATCAGAAAGGGCATCCTGAAATTTTTCACTGAGCAGTTTTGAGAAAAAGGAATCACGCATATTTTACATAGATAAAGCCCTTCGCACGATGCGGGCTTTACTTGTGAGTAGAATTTTTTTATATTTATTTAAGGCATGGGCTACCAGGGATTCCTTCAATGAGTCTACTGGAATCTTTTCCAACCAATCCGAGGGCACCAACTACAACTGAAATTGTTACTGTTCTCATGCACCACAATTTTGAGATTTCGATTTCAAGGTCCTTGAATTTTGACAGTTTTTGAAGATCTTCAAAGATAGATTGCAATCTGCAGGGACTACCATATTAATAAGGACGCACAATTTATCCTTGCGGTCTCTAATCACGATGTCAGGGTGATTAGCTTTGATTGTTCTGTTTGTGTGTATTGTAAAGTCCCATAAAATTGTTACAGATCCTATCTCAGTAGCCGGGTTTGGGTGGTGTTCATACCAAATTCTTGCTGCTTCCATTCTGTAAGTGTTGCCGATTTCCAGTGCAGATATTGGCCCAGTCTGCCGTACCGTCTTTTACATTCGGTGGGTTCCAATACCAAACAAACTGATACAAGATGTTCAATTTTTCTGGATATTTATCACAGAATCTGCATTTTGGACTAACACAATTTTTCAGTATGTGATTATTATTATTATTATTATTATTATTATTATTATTATTATTATTATTATTATTATTCCTTTGATTTCTGTTGTATACACATTTCCTTCCGAGTCCCTACCACAAATCTAAGGTGAGAAATAGCTTCAGGACATTTACTGATGAAAAAAAAAAAAAAGATCACACACGTTGCAGAGATAAAGCTCTCTGTAATGTGTTAATCTTTGCAATCAATCTGAGGGCTCCAACTACAACTGGAATTATTATGATGTGCCACATTTTTTAGATTTCCACTAGACAATCCTTGTATTTCGATAGTTTTGTGAAGATCTGCAAAGATACATTAAAATCTACAGGGACTGTTACTTAAAAAGAACATGTTTTTTTGACGTTTCATCACGATGTCTGGGCGATTAGCTTTGATTGCCATGTCTGTGTAAGATCTCATAAAATTGTTACAGGTTTATCTTTGTAACCAGAACTTGGTGATGTTCTTACCAATTTCATGTAGAAAATATTATTATCATTATTATTATATTACTATTCTTTCAGTTCAGGATGAGAGCGAACCTATCTCTCCAAAACTTCCTATATGTTGAGGGGTCCTCCCCTTTTTACACAAATGGACTCACCCAGTATATACATATACTATTGCTACGTGAAGACTCGAGACTAGAGAGGAAACAGAGGAGGGAATGAAAGGTTGTAGGTAAACGGAAGAGTGAGAGAAAGGTAACAGACAGACAGATCGAACGTAGCGAGCAAGACCCACCGTGAGCGAGCACGTAGACTCAGTAAGAAGTCATACAGCGATACTTCAATACCAAAGACTGTATAGATATTTTGCTACTAACCCCTATTCCTGGAACTACTAACCTGCTTTACCAGTTTGTATTATTACGTTAATACATTATTTTCCTATATTCATTCCTGGCGTTTATTATTTATTGGTACCGGATTTCATCCCGGAATCCACAACACTATGCATGAATGCTTATTTACTGCCAATGTTCTGCTACTATTTTACAGAAACACCTTTAGTAGGCTACTCGCAGTTTCCCTTTGTCTCTCCTGCATTTAATAATATTTTTTCGTTACTACTGAGGGGAGTTGCAATTGATTACTTGCTTCATTGTATTTTAACAATTTTCTCCATATATATTACCTCGCATCTCGAATAACGTTATGTTTATTCAAAAAGAATATAAATTATAAATAAAAATATCATTCTTTTTAAAAGCATTTGGAATAGAATTATTAACATTAAGCATTTTTCGAAATGGAAAAGTGGGAAACCGATAGAAACTATAGTAGCCAGCAAAAGAAAAAAACATAATAAAGTAAACTACGATTGTGTTATTTGAAGAACCAATATATACATAATTTTAAATATCTGTGGCAGGTTTTAACAGCGGATGGACAATGCTACACAGAAATATAAATGCACACTGGATTAGGTAACGATACATACATGGTGAAACAAAAGAAATTTCCGTTAAAAACAAATGAAACAGAGTCTGTCTATATTTCTGAGATGAGGTATTATGTACAGTATTTACATTAGTCGGACTATTGTCCTCATCTTTGTCGCCATATTTGTCACAACGTTTCGGCCGTTGTACGCTCCGGCCTTCATAAAGGGCTCAGTTCGAAATTCCAACCACCTGAAGAAGGCCGGAGCGTACAACGGCCGAAACGTTGTGACAATTATGGCGACAAAGATGAGGACAATAGTCCGACTAATGTAAATACTGTACAAATGAAACAGTTCTGAACTTCTATGGAACAATATCAATCTTCTTTTAATGAATGTTGGACAATGTCCCCACAAATTAAAAGGGAACTAGAAGCAACAGAAATGTGGTTCTACAAAAGGATGCTGAGAATTCTATGAATGGATCGCGTAAACAACGAACGAGTCTCAAGGAAGGGGGGAAACAAAAGGACATTTATTCCCGGAGAGAGACAGCTGAAATTATCCTGGGCATATAATGAGTATAGAGCTTTGGAAAATTTGACAGGGGACATATCGATAGAAGGAGTGGCAGGGCAATAAAATGAAACAATGACCTGCCTGGCATGATTGTACGAATGAATAGTGGAAAATGGATTGGCTGGGCGGGGGGTCATTGCTGAAAATCCATAGCTAAGGGATACAATAGATAGGAGATTGTAGAGAGCCAATATCAGCCACGCCCAGAAAGGACACGGCACGTTGAAACATTTTTTTCGATCAAATGTCGAAAATGTAGAGATAGACCAATAAAAAAAAACGTTGTCGTTACTATAGAACTTCGTCATATTTGTTAATGCTTTTTAACTTATATGACTCGATCGATAGGTTCTACAATCTTTTTCTGTGTTACGTACCTTAAGATAAGATATATGGAGCCGATTTTTTTTATTTTTCAAAAGAATATTGCAAATAATAATAATAATAATGTAATATTAACCGTTTCCTTAGACGTGATCCTTTGGCATTTATTTACGGAGCAGCTAGTGCAGCTTTCGTTTGAAATTTATAAATTATTTCTAATAAAATGATTTTTCAGGAAAACAATTTTCTCAGGCCCAAAAGCTGTTATCTATCTTTCCAATATTTATAGGAGCTTTTTTTTAATTTCATTTTGTTTGAGGTAGTGTGAAATATCAACATCTTGATTGTGGCATTATTTTCTTCTTCTTGAAGAAGAAGAAGAAGAAGAAGATGAAGAAGAAGAAAAAGAAGAAGCTTGTTAGCAACAGTTTCCTTGCAGTTGCTATTCTCCTGAAAGTCCCCTACTTACTCGTATTGTATTTGGCCGAAATAAGATTTTCACACAAAAACATGAAAAGTCAGATACAAGATTGACACTAACGTAATATCAGTCACGGTTAGTAATTCCACTGTTGACAGTGTTGAGCTTAGAGGTGAACACTTGGGGGCCTGAGATATGGTTTCGTAAAACAGTTGAACAAAGAGATATGTAAACAATCACTCCGGTGGGTGATTTGGGCAGTATCTGTGGGTGATTTGATAGATAGATAGATAGATAGATAGATAGATAGATAATGAAAAGACTGCGATAGATAGATAGATAGATAGATAGATAGATAGATAGATAGATAGATAGATAGATAATGAAAAGACTGGGATAGATAGATAGATAGATAGATAGATAGATAGATAGATAGATAGCGAGGGAGATAGTTGATTATATATACTCCCCTGACAATGGTAACTTTAGCCGCTTTCCTCGGCAATGATACCATTAGGCATTCATTAACCAAATTTTTCGATTTGCTATAAAATGTTTCTCCAAATATAATTTTAAGAAAATAGTATTCTCAAGTCTTGAAGCTTTTAGTACTCTTCTCAGTATTCATGGGAATTTTCTTGTTTCTTGTTTAGCTTTTTTTGGAACGGCAACATTTTGATTATACCATTATTCTCTTTTCGAGTTACATATGCTACCCATTTTAGTTGTTGCTACTGTTGAAAGTTCTCAAGTGATATGGTTTCCTTTATTTGGTATAATTTTCAGTTCTTCATCTTTTAATTGAGAGACTTCCAAGATTCAATATCTCGAAGCCATGTTTAAACAAATAAAGATTTATATAAATGAAAAGATAATGATTAGTAAACTCCATTTCTAGAAACATGAGAAACAGGCGATTCCTTTCTCGATAATCCGTTCGATACAGATGGTTTGATAGTTTCATTCGTGGCGATTTTTAGGGTCCTACTCAGTAATTTTCAACGCATTAAAGGGATTGTTTTTGGCTTATCACTATTTAATAGGTAATTTAAAGGTAGAAAAACATTATAGTAAGGTTTCTTTTTGGGATAATAATTATTTACTAACTAATTAACCCATAGCTACGGGAGAAGAGGTAGCTTTATACTTTTACCAAAGTTATTTGCGCGTAAGTGAATGTAATGTAGACGACAGGAATTAGAACTCGTCTCTCTAATTTCCAGTTCCAAGTCGCTATCCATGACACCATGTATACATCCAAGCTTACTGCATTGTTATTCACAAGAGGTTGGGCGTATTGAAACTAACACTGTCATGACATACGTTTGACACCGAAAGCTAATAATGGCCATTTTCTTCAGTTTTCTAACCTTAACTATTATTTTGACCTCATACTGTTGTGGGATAGCTTCTGGTTCATAATCTGATCTGCAATATGAGAGTCTTCTGTATTGGCTTTCGACCTGACTTCCCAATAATTGTCGTGTCTAAACCAGTCGGCAGCCAGTTTTTCTTTAAATACGTTTTGCTCAGTTACATTGAATGTATATGAAATCAGTTGTCATCCAATCCTTTCGTAAAGGACATAATTTAATAAAGGACAGGAACATAGCATGCAAAGCAGCTCCTCTCAAAAGAGGAATGCATGCAAGTGACAATCTCAGAAAGGGTAAGCATTCAAAAATCTTATATTCTGTTAAATAACCACAGGTACAAAGAGAGCATATTATTGCAGGTAAAAAGATTAAACAATAGAACAAATCTTATTAAAAACCCGAACATAAAATATCTAGCAAATATCATATATATATATATATATATATATATATATATATATATATATATATATATATATATATATATATATATATATATATATATATATATATATATATATATATATATATATATATATACGTATATACATATATATATATATACATATATATATATATATATATATATATGTATATATATATATATATATATATGTATATATATATATATATATATATATACATGTGTATATATATATATATATATATATATGTATATATATATATATATATGTACATGTGTATATATGTATATACATATATGTATATGTATATACATATATATATGTACACATACATATATGTATATACATATATATATATGTATATTCATTTCAATTAAAGGTGCAAATTATAATTTATAAATTCATGAATCATTCATACAAAAAACAAATATAGAGGCTAATGATTTAAATGGCGAGAATACATCTTCGCAAAAGAATATGAATAAGATACATCAACCCCGAACCTGTATATGAATGATATGATCCCCGTTTATAAATTCCAGTTGCATAATGTCTATTAATTTTTACAAGCTTTCGACTGTTCCTACAGACATCCTCAGGTATGGAAGTAGATTTTGTTCTTGTTTTTACTTCTCGGTAATAAGAGGACAACGAAAATACAGATGCAATCCGAAAAAATGCTATGAGAAATGTGTTATTGTTTTGGAACGTGAATCATTCATACAAAAAACAAATATAGAGGTTAATGATTTAAAACAAGAACAAAATCTATTTTCATACCTGAGGACGTCTGTAGGAACAGACGAAAGCTTGTAAAAATTAAAAAGACCTTATGCAACTGGAATTTATGAACAGGGATCATATCATTCATATACAGGTTTTGGGTTGATGTATCTCATTTATATTGTTTGCGAAGATGTATTCTCACCATTTAAATCATTAGCCTCTATATTTGTTTTTTGTATGAATGATTCATGAATGTGTATATATATATATATATATATATATATATATATATATATATATATATATATATAAATATATATATATGTATATATATATATATATATATATATATGTATATATATATATATATATATATATATATATGTATATATATATATATATATATATATATATATATATATATATATATATATATATATATATGGTGCAATGGGAAAATTGTCGCAATTTTTATATTTTAAATTCGCGCATGCGCTTTCTTTGTTCCTTATTTAGTCGACTACAACGTATTGTAAGGTAAGTTGGATACCGACTGTGAGAAAATGAAGACCATGATGCAATTCGCTCCAACATAAATTTGGAAACGACATGACGTCCTGTTTGGCATTCCTGCTGGAAGCTCCAATACGAATATTTCAGGGTGTTTGTGTGTCAATCTGAATACAGGATAGAGGATTCGGAAAGAGTTGGATGAGTATAATGGTGATTACGAAGCTATTTCGAGTGATCATTAGTGATGATGAGGTTATGCATCCGTTCATCTTTCCACAGAGCCTCAGACTCAATACAGAGGCCTACATCATCCTGAGGAAGTAGAGATCCGCTGGTTCAAAAGAGTGGCTCCTGGAAGACACTATATCTGGCAACATGTTTATTCACCATGCAATCCATGCAGAAGAATCCAGTCATGTCAGTCAAATAATGTCTGCGACCACATCATCTCTTATATCTGGCCACCTAACACGCCAGGCTGCAACCCACTTGATTTTTATGTGTGGCGCACAGCTGAGTGAGCAGCCAATAAAACATCACAAATGAATGGAGGCAAAGATTAAGGCAGCATTCACCAACATAAAAAAAAGACCGTCCAGAAGAGTTGCAGGAGATTCCGAAGTCGTCTGCAGTCCGTAGTTGAACCAATTTCAAATTTATTGAATAAATTTATTATTTACTATTTCAAGATATTTTTGTGTAATTTTGGTAAATATGTCTGTTAAAATGAGATGTCAGTTTTATTTTCATTTTTGCTCAATTTAGACGACAATATATCGATCGCACACTGAATACGAGAGGGGGACCCAAAAATAACCGGAATCGTTTTCTGTGTGACAAGCCCGTAGTAGTTTAGGCTTCCACCGCTAGATGCCACTTGAGGCAACCCTCAAGCATCAGTGTGCTAACTGGTGTCATCGTGGGAAGACGTACAGCTCCGTGGTTTACATTTGTTTTGAAATGCTTCAAGACTTTTCGTCTATTTTTTACCATGGCAGAAAGGATGCCTGTCGTAATCAGAAAAAAAAAAACGACAGTTGGAAGTTGATCCAGACTTTTTTTCGAAGGCCATCACTGGTGACGAAAGCTGCTGTTATGGCTACGACCCGGAAACGAAGCAACGATCAAGTCAGTGGAAGCATCCAACGTCACGACGACCCCAAAAACGCGCGTCAGGTGAAGTCCAATATCAAGACGATGCTGATCTGTTTCTTTGATGTAAAAGGAATTCTCCACAAAGAATTTGTTTCTCCTGGTCAAACTGTTAACCAGGCTTTTTATTTGGAAGTCCTGAAGCGTTTGCGAGACAAGGCCAGACGAAAACGCCCTTAATCGTGGCAAAGTGGAGGGTGGTGTTTGCATCACGACAATGCGCCAGCGCACACCGCCTTGAATGTGAGAGAGTTTCTGACCAAGAATTGCACCACCCCAATTCCCCACTCACCTTATTCACCCGATCTCGCCCCCTGTGACGTTTTTTGTTCCCTCGAATGAAGAAAGTCCTCAATGGAAAACGTTTGGCAGATGTGGAAGATGTTAAGAAGAAAATGATGGCGTCATTAAAAAACACAACTTCACAAGAGTTCCAGGACTGCATTGAACAGTGGAAGACACATTTCTGGACCGGTGCATTGCTTCAAATGGAGAATACTTTGAAGGTGATAAGAATATAATCATGCAAAAATAAATGAATAAAGTTATATGACACAATACCGGTTATTTTCCAGTCCTCCCACCTTTATACCATTATGTTTTTCTCAACGCTATCGGATTTAAATGATTTGTTTTTACGATATATTAAATTTTCTAGGTTATTTTAAAGTCAGAGAATATTTCTAAATTGTCAGAATGTTTTGCAGATAATAATGTTTTACTGATACAATTTCTAATAATTAAGTGATAGCTGGGAGAGAAAAGATGGATTCTTACTTTTCCCAAAGGTATTTGTATGTAAATGGATATAATGTATTATTTTTGTTCTATGTGCCTTGTCTCTTTAGGACTGTGATAATCATGGCTTCCCACAATTTTTTGACCTTTGTAGCACTTAATAATTTTTATTTTTTTGTAATTTCTCTTAAAATCTGTTTCCCCATACATTTACCCAACTTTAATATGAACGATATTTGTTCTTTTCCTCTACATCTGCAATCTTTCTTCTCAGTATAAGATTATCCAAGCATCTTTCATCATTACGTGTCTTAGAAATTTCAACTGTCCATATAATTATAAATGTCCTTTATTTTTTAATTTTCTCTAATCGTCATCGTCGCTCACTTGTTCAGTCTATGGTATTCTCAGCATCAATCTGTCGAGCTATGTTTCTGTTGCTGCAAATCTCTTTTTCATGTCTGAAGAAATTGTTCAGCATTCAACGTCATACAGGAAAAATGATTTTACATAACATTTCAGTGCACTTTTCTTTGTTTCTAACGTTATTTTTCTGTTTCATTGCTTAGCTTTTGGAAGACAACATTCACTATCCCATTGTATCTTTGAATTCCAATGCCTCACTGTCCTCTGTTAAAAAAACTTTGCATATATTTAATTTGCTGTATTTTGATTTCGATACCATACATTTTTAATATGCTTGTTGGTATGTTATTTTTTTAACAGCCATGGATTCTGTTTACTTGTAATTGATTTTTTAGTCCTTAGTCATACTTTCATTTACCACTGGAATTTGAACAGATCACTTCAAGTCGTTATCCATTACACCACCCGCACATCCAAGCATACATTACCTGGTATTCCTAAGAGGCAACCCATCTAGATACTCACCAGTTCGACGTTACTTAATTTCGCTAATCATTAGAAAACTGGTATTTAATTTCTGTTATGCCCGGAAGCACGGCGTCTATCTGGAATGGCGCCTTCTTTTCCATATATTGAACCCATTTAGTTTATATTTCGTATTTACTTCTTGTTATATCAAACTTGGAAATTTTCCAACATGTTTCAGTGAAATTTACTCATTCCAAATGTATAATTTATAATCACAATTAATGTTTATAATTGTATTTTAGACATACAAAAAAAAAAGAAGAAAAAACATGGCGCCGGTTAAGACTGAAGGAACAATATGAGTTATACCGAAGTCTAACTTTTTTTTTCGAAATATTGAGACCGATTACCTTAAAAGTCGTATTTTCCTGATGTCAAAGAAATACTTGGAAATTTTACAACATATCTGAATAAAATATTCACTTTCTGAAATTATATTTTGTAATTATTATTTCGATATATGGAATAAAAAATGTATGAGTTTATACTGACATCGGATTTTTCTTTTTATTTTGTCGGTCGAGGAAGTTCAGACATTCATGAGTATTTTACGCTAACCATCCTGATCCCGAATGAAGATCGAAAGATCATTAGGGCGGCATTCTGTGTCATAACATAATCAGTCAATGTTAGTGGTTGCTGGGCAAACAACTTGTCTTGCTTCATGCCTAGGTGTCCAAAAGTGTAGATCACTCGGGAATTCGTCTTTTGCTCGCTCGGGGAAGAACTGCACTTAATAAATGTATTTTAGTGTGTGTAAATAAATAAATGTGGAAGAGTATAAATATGCATTTTACTTTTCATACTATTCATCAATTTCTTGGTCTGCTGCTAGAAAGATTAGTTCACTATGTCGTGCTAGAAACTATTTATCACCAGAATATATCCTGCTCCTTTATAGATATGCTGTCCGTTCCTATCGCCATTATTTAGTTTTCCTATTACTTTTCTGGGGAGTTTTCCTTGTTAATACCACATTTTCACGAATTTACGCTCGTCCTGGTAATATCGATGAACTAAGTCCGGCAACAAAGCCTCTGATTGGGAGATTGGGGTTTTAAGAAGTGGAACCATTAATTGCTGTTGTTCTCAGGTCCACCCTAGTCCGCGGTTGTAGCAGCTCTTAGGGTCCGAGTTATGGGCAAATTGTCCCCCCAAGCAAAAATCATCAATAAATTTTATATATAATATTTGTATATGATCTATATATCTTAAAAAAAACATAGCTTTACCGTAAATGTATAAAATTATGTAAATAAAAATATATATAGTTGAAGTCAATAATAAACACATATAAGTTGATATGCCGCTAAATAAAATCAACTAATCCTCCCAAAAAATAACTAAAAACGAACATGGGTAGGAAATTGTGGCTTTATTGTAAAATGACTAACAATACATTTTATCTGTAATTGAAGGCATACTATGGTATTTAAAATATATTTAGTTAAAGCCATAAAGTTATGTTCAAAATATTTAGATTTCGGTATTAAATAACCCATAGATGCGTTGATATGCCGCCAAACAAAATCAACCAACCAAATAGCAAACCAACCAACCAACCAACCAACCAACCAACAAAACGAATAGGAATAGGAGATAGAGACAGATAGAGAGAGAGAGAGAGAGAGAGAGAGAGAGAGAGAGAGAGAGAGAGAGAGAGAGAAATGAAAAATCATATGGAAATAGACTCAAAAGGAATATGAGAAGGATGGACAGAGAGAAAGAAAAACAGAAAATCAAGCAGGAATAGATATAAACAAAAATGTGATAAAGTGAGCAAGAGAAAGAGAGAGAGAATAGGACTTACTGTTGAAGCAAAACTTTATGGTTCGTGAGAGAAAGAAAGAAAGAAAGAAAGAAAGAAAGAAAGAAAGAAAAATAGGACTTGCTGGTAAAGCAAAACGTTATGGATCATCAGAGAGAGAGAGAGAGAGAGAGAGAGAGAGAGAGAGAAAGAGAGAAAGAGAGAAAGAGAGAAATAAACAATGTGAAAGAATAAAAATACATTTTTATATTAAATGACCAACAATACAGTTTATCTGTATTTGAAAGCATACAATGGCGTTCAAAATATATTTTGCTAAAGCCATAAAATTGTGTTTAAAAAATTTTCATTTCGGCATTAAATAACACATAGAGGCGATGATATTGCGCTAAAAAAATTAAACAACGAACCACCAACTATTTTTCCGGTGACGCATTCTCCTCCCTCGTTATAGGATGGTCCTGTGGAGGCTACACGATCTTGTTACTGGCAATACCACTTCAGCTACCTCTTCTTTATGGCGGTCCACACATCTTTATAGAAATTTATCTGATTACCAACTCCTTTGCACATCTTTTCATTCCTGATGCGCCTGGTGTAGTGAACACCAGGCAGACTGTTGAGGTATCTTGGTTCTGTAGCCTGGATTCCCCATATAGGTGTTGATATGCCGCTAATCAAAATCAACCAACCAACAACCATCTGTTTCCCTGGCGTCGTATTCTTCTTCGTCTTTGTAATATGGTTTTTGCAGGAGGATCTACTTTTCCGGCGTCGGATTCTTCTTACTTGTAGGAGGGTCTTGTGGAGGTCACACGGTCTACTTACTGACAATACCACTTCATCTCCCTCTTCTCTAAGGCATACATCTTTATAGTAGAATGAACAGCAAAACATTTCATCTGTAATTGAAGATATACAATTGCGTTCAAAATGTGTTTAGTCGTGGCATAAAATTGTGTTCAAATTATTTAGATTTCGGCAGTAAATAACTCATAGAGGTTGATATGTCTCTAAATAAACCAACCAATGAATTTTTGCCCAATACTAGATTGAGATATAGGTCACATAATTTTACTATTGCATTAGAATGATGTAACTGTAAATTCTGTGCTAATAGTTTCTTTTCCCGAAATTCTCGCTATACGAACACTTATTCAACTTTCTTTCCTGTCAACTAAGTTCTTCAACACTATTTAAATTATTCGGAATATTGTTCTCATCTTTGTCGCCATATTTATTGCAACGTTTCGGCCGTTGTACGCTCCTGCCTTCTTCAAGTGGCTGGAATGTCAAACTAGGCCTTTTATTTCGCTTACTGGGGTAGACTGTTCTAGTTCCACGTGCCATGTTTAATGGATGTCAGTTATCAGTTATCTCCTGTTAATTCCCCTCTGAAAGTTCTCCACTGCCTTAACCGGGCATTGAACTCATACTCTTTGGGTCCTGTCACTGGATCTAACCAACGCGTTTATCCACTGTGGCGTGTGTGTTCAAAAAAAGTAAATGCAAACTAAATCGTTGTCTTTTAATGTCTCTTCTTTACTAAAGGTTTTCTCAGTTTCTTTACCCCCCCCCAGTAACTTTTTACGTCTTAGTGGTAGTATCATCTTGCTTCGGGTGAAGTGATTAAATCTATATACAGGGTGCGTAAATTACTGAAAACCGTAAGAAATCCAACTATATCTTACACAGAACTAACTTTATTGAAATAAAACTTTGTGCACAGAAGCAGTTATAGTTGCATTACATATCAATTCGATTTAACACCCGTCAGCCAAAATGATGGCTTCAGTGCGGGACCAAAATCATTGAAATTCACTCATCGCATGGTCCGTATTTGCACATTACTCATCTCTTGGTGGATTTCAGTCAAACAGTCGTATTGTGGTAATGTTGATTAGTTTTCTATTCATCAACGACCCAAATGTGTTAGTCATAGGGTTTTAGGCCAAGGGAGTTGGTTACATGTTTGCTGCGATGTGGTTTTGCAGGTTAAACGCCACGCAATCTGGGGTCCGTAGAGTGTTGTGAGCAGGTGCCGAGTCCTGTTGAAAGACATACGGCCTTCCGTCGCGTGCAATGTTTACTCAGGGATTCAATACTATTTACAACACTTCAGTGTAGTTAGAAATTTTCAGTCGAAGACCCTATTCAAAGAAGTGGGATGGTCTGACGTGACCTTCCTACTCACCACCCCTAAAAGAATCACTGAAGTGAGAAACTATGTTTGCAAAACGTGAAGGGTTGGCGACATAAGTATAGTAGTGCCGCCATTGAATATTATCCAAATATCATAAAATCAATAGAAAATGATTGAATCCGTCAACACAGCAATAATAACAATATCTCCATACGTGACAGTAACTGACGTAATTTTCAGTTAACTGTATGAAAAGAGCGTTCTCTAAATTCTTCCAGGTACTAAGGACATTTTATTTTTGTTATTATTAGTTACTTTGTTTAAATAAATTCATTTCGTTTTTTGCTTTGAGAAAGTCCACATTGGACGAAACGCGTCAGCAACTTACTACAGTTTTCCTATTGTCATTTATATTTCTTCAGGTTAACTTTGAGAAATTTTCATATATATATATATATATATATATATATATATATATATATATATATATATATATATATATATATATATATATATATGGATTCGTGTGTTTCTCAGCCTATATATACCTGCGTGTATTTCTATATCCCATGTTTGAAGGCTTGTGTGTCTGTGTTTCATTTTTATGCAAAAGGCGAGGTGCCCTATAGAAAAGGTTATGAGTTTGCTTCAGTTCCGTATGGAAAATATTGCCAGTAGCAAAAGAGGTCAACTTTATCGAGAATCGAGGATCGCCCAGATGATTTCTGGTTGTCTCGTATGACTCCCCATTCTCAGTGACATTCGTCCTACCGCACAGATACAAACATTGCCAAAATTACACAGCAAACTGGTATTGTACGATTTTGTGCAGCAAAACCGATGTATTTGCTGAGATAGATTTAATCCAATTGAAAAACCAAAAAAAACAAACAAACGCCGACTGGATTTCGAGGAATTTGGCCATAATTGTATCGGAGATATACAACTGTAGATATCAGACAAATATTACGTAACTGATAGACAAGATGGTGGGTGGAAAGAAATCTTACATTTTGACCTGCAGAATGACATCTTCAGAAAACTAAAATTCTTATCGATGGAATTTTTTTTTATGTGGTGCGTGTTTAAAACATCAAAGTAACGTGGAAGATTCGGGAACGTTTAGTTTAAATTTCAATTTTTAAAATTTTTGACAGCAGCTTATCTAAGTACATAGCTTAAAAGGCATCAGTAAATATTCTAGCCTCAGTTTATTTTCATCTCTTTTACAATATATTTCATATTGCAATAGCAGTTGTTATTTTAAGAAAGAAAATATGTTGTATCTTCATCGTTTCTAGATGTAGAATTGTAACCGAAGTTTGTTGTAAATCATTCCTAACCCGTACACATATAAGAGTCTGTCGATTAATATATATAATCGTACAACAACCTAGCCGGTTGCTGAAGTGGCCGTTTCAATCAAGAGCTACCCTATCCCACGTTGTAATTTTTAGATCATAAGGCAGCCAAGATCGAATCGTTTTGTGGGGCTGGTCCAAACAGGGCGATCAAGTACAGAGAAAAATAACATTCGAATACATTTAAAAAAAAATACATTTTTTTTTTCACATCAGTCTCCGTAGAATAATTGTTTTATATCAGAGTTCGTATGCAATTAATTATCAGCTCAGCCAGCATTTACATCGGAAGTTATACTATTGTCGACCTGGCAAATATCTGGTTTGTTGGTAAAGTTTGGGACAAGACTGAAGTTGGAAGCTTCTCTTCGGCAGATAATTACTTGGGACTCTCTTATGCTCCGATTCTCCTCTCTTCTACTCGCGAAATCGATTCGCGCATTCGTTTTTATTGACATAATTTTGGGGGATGCTCTTCTCCCAATCTCTCATATCGATATCTCTCACTAAACCGCCACAGTGAGCGTGGGCGGCTTAATTTACCCCCTCCTGTCTCGAATCAACGCTAACCAGGAAAATCAACTGCACATTCTTTGTTTAGAGAAAATGAAATTTTCGCTTTACAGCTTGCATCTGCAGCTGTTTGTCAAAATCAACATTGCCCCTTATGCCTGGGTCACTTTTCCATTGTTCAAACAGCTCGACATAAAATTCAAGTCATTTATGTGTGAATTAAATTCTCAATTCTTCCAACAGCTCTCTGTTACTCACCCTTCTCCTTTCAATATCTCTTAGCACATGACATTTTCTTTCGTTTTACCGCGGCAACGATAAATATTATCACACCTTTTATTAGCTATGAACGGATGTCTAACCACGACTTCTATGAAGACTGGTTTACACCGCCTACTGTGAACAAATTGGGGATGCAAAAAATTAGTAAGTACTAAAGTTTAAATATCTGGGAAGTGTTTTAACAGAGGACGGAAAGTGAGACAGAAAAACCGAAGGTGAACTTTGATAGGAAAAAAATTCCTTTTAAAAGTTGAAGAAACTATAAAATTCCGTTAGAGACGAAGAAAAGATTAATGAAATCTTATGTAACATTATTATTTCCATATGATAGAGAATTTTGGTCAATCTCAGCACATGTGAAGAAGATTCACGAGAGGATAGAATTGTGGCTTTACAGAATGATGTTGAGAATCACATGAATTTAACATATGAGAAACGTCGAAGACTTAGAGCAAATCGAAACAAATTGTTAAATGTAAAGGGAGGTGCTGGTCGCAAGAATTGTCTGACAGCCATGCCTGCGTTCTCCTGCTTGTGTGACATGAGGCAAACTCTTCTTTTCAGACACAGCGTCTTCCATCAGCCATCATTTTGACACATTAGCAATACCTCATCAAGTCGGCCTTTGTGTTCAGACTGACGCCCTCACCAACCATTTCGGGAGTTCTTTTCTTATCAAAACGATCAGAGGGAGAGCCCTATTGTTGTGGATTCCGGGATGAAATCCGGTCTCAAATGAATAACAAACGGAGGAATGAAATATAGCAAATAAATGTATTGACGTAATAATACAATTGGTAATACGGTTAGCAGATCCAGAAATGCGGTTAGTAGCAATAATAATATATATATATATACAGTCTGGGAAATTCAGTATCGAAGTATGACTTCCTTTTGAGTCTACGTGCTCGCAACTGTGACTCCTACAAAGCGGTTACCTCATACTCTTAATCTCTCACTGTATCACTTCCGGGCATTCACCGGCAGCAGTACAATTACACACTGGGCGAGTTCACCTGTATAAAAACGGGTGGACCCCTTAACACCCATGCTCTTGTATCTTCGTAATTACCATTAAACTCTTCCAATTCATTCCGAATCCTCCACACTGGTCTCTGATAGCTAAATTCTGAAATATTCGTATTGGAGCTTTCAGCGCGAATGCCAAACAAAACACCATGCCGTTTCCAAATTTCTGCCGGGGTGAATTGCATCATGGTGCTCTTTTTCTCATAGACAGTGTCCAACTTACACTACTATAGGGTGCAGTCAACAAAATAAAAAAAAATAATAAAAAAAACAACGCACATGCGCGAATTTAAAAATATAAAGTGGTGACAATTTACCCATCGGGCCCTGTTTATACTTTATGGGAATATATTGTAGAGACAAGTTATCTGAAATACATATACCACGAGCAAATTAAACTGTCACCTTCGCTTAGACAACGAATTTGCTTGTTATTACTTAGGTTTCAGCAAGTAGATTTTATGAAATAGGATTTATCATACCTGGTTCACCCAGTCTGAATACAGAGTTTAATTTCTCTTAGACTGGTTGCTAACAAGGGCTATTCATTTGCTTATAGCTGAAAGAGAAGGATTAATGTCTTTTCGCGTTAACTCCACTGATTCATGCATAATTTGAATATTATTTTCCTAGTCGATAACCTTTTTACTAAGCTATGCAAAAAGTAACAGCAAAAAACATAAGATGAAAAATTGTTGAATGAAGAAACCTATCAGCATAGAATATCGAAATCATACTGCGTGCTTGACAGACAATGTAATATTTCTCACAATGTGGCACGAAGCGTCAAAAGTAATTGGAAAATGCATAAAACAATGGCGGAACGAGATATTGTCGACGAAACGGAGATCATCAGGGCACTGCGATATTCAGATCAAAATGAAGAGCCACAGACTACAATTACCAGGCCATCTCTTCATTCGATATTTGATTAGATTTGAAAGGAAAATCGACTTCGCCGATGTTCTGGTTCTGAAACAAAGTTACCCGAATGATAGAATTATATCTTTCAAAAGAAATGATGTGTAGGATCGACCGACAATAAAAGATTCGTCGGATAAAACGGACTCGAATTCAATTCCTTTCATACGATGCTAAGTGGAAAGTAAAGAGGAGCAACAGAGTAATATATATATATATATATATATATATATATATATATATATATATATATATATATATACACACACACACACACACACACATATATATATATATATATATATATATATATATATATATATATATATATATATATATAATGGACTCTCCTGTCGGTTTCGACGTATGAGGATCTGACAGCTTAATTGATTCAGTTACGAAATTTTGTGCGATAATCTTAAGTGGCATTAAAGACCCGATAGTAATTTACAAAGGAGGCCACATATGCAGCAAGAGTGAGGATTATGAGATGAGATCACTTTTAGATTGGCTGACCTATTCGTTCTTGCTCTCGCTTCTTGAAGATGATTCAGCCAAGCAGACTGAAAAATGCTGAGTCCACTAAAATATGTTGATCTCCATTTTACCCACTCCAAGGCCAAGCACTCAAGGGTGTTATGTGGTATATTGACAGCTGACAAGTTGCTTTTCAGCTTGACTTTGTATCTTAACTATGGGCGTCCTATATTCCTGTAGCCCTGATCTAACTGGCTGTACATTAGGATCTTGGGTATCCTGTCATCAGACATTCTCAAGACATGACCAGTCCACCGTAACTGAGACAGTATGAGAAAAGTCTCGATTCCCCCAATATTAATCTGTTAAACAGGTCTACGTTAGATGTCCTATCTTGAAGGTTAACTCCCCAGATTGCATGCAGACAGCTTTTATGGAAAACATCCAGCTGGCGTATATGGTACTTGTATGGAGTCCACAATATAAAAGGATGGCAAGTACAACAGCTCCGTAAACCCGGATTTTCGTATCCAGTCGAATACCCCGCTCATTCCACAAGCGATGGCGAAGTTTTCCGAAAGCACTGGTAGCCTTAGGAATCCGATGTATGATTTCATCATCTGAAGTTCCACTGTAGTTGACTTTGCTACCAAGATAGGTGAAAGACTTTACATAGTTCAGGACTTTGTCTTCTACTTTCAATGGTCTCTCTGGTAATTTGTAGACTGGTGGTTTTTGTTTCTCACCACAGAATTGCTTCGGGGTAGGACAAGTTTGGTGCACAACTTCAGTTTTCTTTATGCTAAGTGTAAGACCAAAGGCTTTACATGCAGCAGAGAAACGATTTATTAGATGTTTGGCCTCCTCAAAGGATGTCGCTAAAAGAGCCGCATCATAAGCAAACAACAAATCACAAATAATTTGCGTACGAAAGTGGGTCTTGGCTTTGAAGCGCTGATGATTGAAGAGAACACCAGTTGTTCAAAACTGAAACTTGGCGTCACTCTCCGTGTCTGCAAATGCATATTTCAGCATTACTGACAAGAAAAGCGCAAAAAGGACATGGACCATAACCTTGCTTGGTGCCATTTCTGACATCAAAGAATTCTGACCTCATACCATCAGACACGATATTAGCTTTCATTCCTTCATGAAAGGAGATGATGACCTTTAGCATATTTTAAGGGATACCGAGTTTCCTCAAGACTTGCCAAAGAGCCTCTCGATTCACAGTGTCAAAGGCCTTCGTGAAGTCCGCAAACACCATGTACAACTCCTGGTTTTTCTCGCGAACCTTCTCTGCAATTTGGGGAAGAGAAAATATCATGTCGATAGTGCCACGACCCGACTGAAAACTGCACTGCGATTCAGGACTAATAATGTCAACAAGGTGTATAATGATTCTGTTTAGAATCAGTCTATCTAGGATTTTTTGGCGTCAATTACCTCTTGATAAAAATTCAGAATTTCAGGATTTTGCTCAATTGATGTGATGGCTTCTTCATCAGTAACCGAAGTGTTTTTTTCTAAAGTTCCAGAGATCTGACTTATCCGTCAAGAGAGTTTCACCATCTGTTGTGGAGCAACACTGAGGGTCGAAAATTCTCTTGAGGCCAGCATAGAAAGTCTTTAGATCCTTTCTATTTGACGTTTCCTGGAGTTCAGTGGTCTTTTCAGACCACCAATGCTCTTTCATAGCTCTGAGCTCGTTGAACCTAACTTTTGCACTTCTTGTAACCGATCATTTATCGGACGAGTTTTTGTCCTCAATCCATGTTTTATGAGAAGAGTGCAATTGATCTATAAGATGCTGAACTTCTGTATTATTGTCATCAAACCAGCCTTGATGTATATGATATGGTAGGCCGAGAACCTCCAAAGATGTAGAATATTCTGCATCACGCCGAGCCTTCCAAGATGATACGATATCATTGGTAATGTTTACAGAATCAAGTGCAGCATCAAGTTTGTCAGAAAGTTCAATTTTCATTTCAGACGATTTAAGAGGCAGTACGTTAATGCGCTTGGGCAATGTAGATTTTATAATCCTTCGCTTTTGCAGATGCAGTGTAGCTTTACTCTGAAGTAAAACGTTATCTGACAGATAGCATGTTGCGTCGAATGAACGCGTTATCTTAAAATCTTTTATGTCCCGTCTTTTGGTGATGACGTAGTTGATCAGATGCCAGTCTTTCGAACGAGGATGCATCCACGTAGTCTTACGACAGCCGGGTTGCTGGTAGAAGGTATTAGTGGTATTAAGGTCAATTTCCTTGCAGATAATGAAAAGGCATAATCCATTAGAATTCACATGACCAATACCATGGCGACCTAAAACGCCCTTCCAAGAATGATAATCACCGCCAACACGAGCATTGAAATCACCTGTAAGGATCACTTATGTTGGACGTTGGAGATGACATCCAGAAGGAGATTGCATCTGAACTACCTAAGGTCGGCGCGTAGCAGCTAACCATCGTCACACGGGTGTTGCACTCCACACTGAGGGTTAATGCCATTATGCGATCAGATACACATGTAGGTAAGGAAGGCAGTGAGCTAGCTAAGTCTGACTTTATGACAAAGCCAATACCAGAGCGTGGCTCTTTCTGAGTCTTGCCAGCCCATAAAAATACATATCCGTCTTTGTCATCCCTAAGCTGATAATTAAGAGCCAGACGTGTTTCACTAATGGCCGCTATGTCGATGTTATATTACTTCAACTCGAGAGAAACAAGAACTGTTTTACGCTCTGGTGCAGAATCATTGTCCTGAAGAGTGCGAACATTCCAGGATCTAAATCAGAAATTCTTATACTTATCCTGATATTTCTTGCTGTTTCGACTGCTTTATTGGGTAGCTGTATAGCTGCAGCGGGCTGCCAAGTCTCTGCGTGAGCAAGCAATGTTTAGGGCTCCTTTTATGGCCCCCTCCCCATAATAGGGAAATCAGTACAATCCTAAATAGGGCCGCTTTGTCACAATTGGTCATGGGCTTGTGAAAGAACGGCCATCACCCATCGTTCTGCGACTGTGTAGAGCTCCAGCTAGTGCCTTCAAGTAATATCTTTGACCTGACTCCGTCGTCTTCACACTCTCGACAGCGGAACTTGCAAGTGAACTGCGTGGATATGAACGAATCGAGGTAAACTACCAGAAAACCCACAC
>CAHIKZ030000209.1:787500-835000 GCA_903632075.3 Acanthosepion pharaonis | reverse complement strand
ACAATTTCTCATGCGATCTAATATTTTTTTTTTCAGATGAAAAATAATATAAAAACTGTCCGAATTTTCTTTTTATGTGAGCGCTTTTGGCTATACATTTAGCCATCCTCAAGGATTAAAGTTTTAACTGTTAAATAAGAAATAGTTTGATGCATGTATGTATTTATAAAATGTTTTCATTTTTCAAAACACGCTCAAGATATTGTGCCCATGTTCATAGATAATATGATTTGGTGTTGTTTTTTTTTGTTTTTATTAATAAGGCTTCCATTATTTTTAGCCTTTTTTTTGCATGTAGATGATGGTATTATATTAGTGTTGACAACACTAATATAATAGCAACATCTACATGCCAAAAAAATAACAGGCAAAATATTTTAATTAACAGTTAAAATATTTGATTAACAGTTAAAAAAGGTAATCCTTGAAAATGGCACATTATATATATATATATATATATATATATATATATATATGTGTGTGTGTGTGACCGCCATAAATACACAAAATTTGCTTTTATTATAACTCATGATACCAAAAGAGAAAAAAAAGGAAAAATGAGCTAGGTAACCGGTTTCGGGCCTCGCTAAATAGAGGTTAATACAGTTATAATCATCAATAGAAATCAATAGACAATATATAGTGGAAAAATATTCTTAAATGAAAATTAATTGGATGCCCAGGACAAAATCCTTCTGTTTCCGTAATGATGGTCTTAACGAAGAAATATATATGGCCTCCCATAATTTCAAGTGGTAATTTGAGTAGGATATACTGAGAGAGAAATTCACTGACACTAAAACTATTATGTTATTTATCAAGTGATCCGCAATCCCCCATATATATATATATATATATATATATATATATATATATATATATATATATATATATATATATATATATATATATATATATATATATATATATATATATATATATATATATATATATATATATATATATATATATATATATATATATATATATATATATATATATATATATATATATATATATATATGCATGCATGCATGCATGCATGGCGGAGTAATGGATAGCGGCTTGGATTGAGGAATCGCAAAGCCGAGTTCAAATTCCAGTCAGTTACATTATGTTCACTTACGTGCTAATACCCTTGGGAAAGGTATGAATCCTCTTCTTCTCCCTCCAGCTATGGGTAAAATAGCAGGACAGACTGGGTTCTATAGCTTTGGATGGCAACTGGTCTAGGAGAAGGACAACTCTGAATTCAAAACCTGCCGAGGATCGTTTGGGAAACTTGTGGCACTTAGTGCAACAGGTCTCTGTATTCGGCAATTCAAAAAGTGTGGATGGTCCTGCACGAAGCCTTCACCACTATAATCAAATCTCATGTGCCGTCGTTGGGCTGTCGGTTTCCTGAAAACTGATCTCCTTGACCTTTCATACGTCGAGTCTCGACGGGAGAGTCGATCATATATATATATATATATATATATATATATATATATATATATATATATATCGGTTCGTTTCGGCATCCGTCCATCTCGGGAGACGATGGAGTAGCGCGACGGAGGTGACACCAGGCGCCCGTAGCCTACGCCCAACGAGTTGGGCTTTTGACCGGTAACTGTCACTTTCCGTGTTCTGCGGATGTCTTGCGACGTCGCTGGCGTGTTCTCTCCAGTGCGCCACGAGCCTAGGTGGGATGTATGGAGAACTAGGGCTGCCCGGACGTCTAGTTCTTCATCTCCGCCTTGCAGTCAGAGTCCAAAGGAGAGGATAAACCAATACAATTTGGTCCATGCCTTTATTAACCTCGATTTCGTTCTGTTGAGCGTAGTTCGAAATTGGTTAGCTAGTTCTTTTTCCTTTTAATTGTTACAATGAGACAAATGTTGTCTATTTATGCTTTGTCATTAAGTTTTTGTAGCAGCAATAATATATATATATATATATATATATATATATATATATATATATTAATTAAACTTAATATATATATATATCTATATATATTAAGTTTCTGAAAAATGACCATTTATTACATCAAAGAAAATAAGTAACTGTTTTTTTACACATTGCATTATATTTACTTTAAAACATAATTTGAATAATTATATATCTATCATTATTCACAAATAAGAAAGTAAGAAAATTAAATTCCAAAATTTTAAATTTTAATTTGAACACTACCGTATCTAGTATACTAATAATTATAATAAATATAGAATTTTAGAACTTTATAAATAAAAGTATAATTATACAAAATATGACTTAAAGCCCCCTTTTGAAGCCCTCTTAAGAAATCCCATTTATTTAAAAATAAATAAATAAATAAATAAAAAATTAAAATGCAAGTGTATTGTCTTATATAAGACCCTAAAATTTCACGCGATGACACGTTCTCATACAAGGAAGCCAGTATCAACAAGCAGAATTTACAAGCCCACACCTAACCCTTAACCTATATATATACACTTTAACATCTTAAATTAGACTTGCATCCTGATTCGTCAATATTTTGCAATCCCTTTCCGCTCCAACTTGAACTATATAATACTATTTAGCTTAAAAATGTAAATCATTTGTTTCGAAAGTTATTCAACATCGTTTGAGAATGGAAAAAAAATTAATTTTAAGTTTAATTTAAAGTCTAGTTTTTAGTTCCGAAACATGGTAATTTCTGCGTCGTCATAAATACGTATTTTTGAATAATAATAATAATAATAATAATAATAATAATAATAATAATATATATACGTACATACATATATATATATATATATATATATATATATATATATGTGTGTGTGTGTGTGTGTGTGTGTGTGTGTGTGTGTGTGTGTATTCAGGAGTCAATTGAAAATGTTCGAATATCTTAGGCGTGGCCCTAAAGCACAGGCAGAGACGTAAGAAAAATTAAGAACAATTCTGAAGGGGAATTTGTCCGAAAACTCATCTTTCCAGTGTGGAGTCGACTCCATTTCTCCAGAGCAAGCATCGTTAACCATAGGAAGCGCCATAGCCAAAATGGTAAATTAAGATAAATTGAAATCAACAAGCAACTAAAACTAACGTTGCCTGTGAGCGTATTTAATGCCAAAATATGATCTCGCTTGAAACGTCATCTTCGTCCCTACAGGCAGAGACATTCTATGGAAAGCTGTACCCAGGGATAACAGCGAACGTGAATGTCACATTTGCCTATGTCTTGCCAAACCAAAGGCAATTCTAGGAAACCGTTTGAGAGTTCATGAAAGAGAAAGAGGAGTTAATTTAAACAAGTGATCAGGCTCAAAATAAGTAGGCTGCTTTCATATACAAATGTATTGGAGAAGAGACGTCCACGAAAAGAGAATATTCCCGCGAAAATGCCAGAAGGCCAAAAGAAGAGACTGCAAGAGAGCTTCAAAAAATTCTAGAGATCTTGATCAGCGGAAATTTCCTATTTTCAGATCCAATCTAGGACTCATTTCAAACAGAAAGAAATATCGACCAGCACCCCAATACTCGGCAATGTGTTACACCGACGATATATATATTATATATATATATATATATATATATATATATATATATACATATTTACACACACATATATATATATATATATATATATATATATATATATATATATATATATATATATATATATATAGATAGATAGATAGATAGATAATATTATAATGGTCAATATATATATATATTTCAAACGTTATTTCTAATGCATACCTGTATTTAAAATGATCGCACTATTTTTACTTTAAGGATTGTTTATTATATCTACCGGCTTTTACATCTTGAGAACAGTTTCGTTAAATAATTTAGACACAGAACGTGTCTCTAGGAATATGAATGGTTCCTATCTCGATAAGATACTTTCGTATTCGCGAATAAGCATTTTGTGCGGTTATTAAAAGACGAGCAGTAACACCGTGTTGGCTCATATTGTACTTATTCTGAGAACTTTCGACAAAACATAATGTCATCATCCGACTACTGTTAAATATTGAGTAATTATTTAGTGTTCATTGTTGTGAAGGTCAAAATTTGTTGTCGTCATCCGATGATTACCAATTTAATATGTGGAGTCAGGAACGCTGTGTCATGGCTTGGTTGAAAGACAACTTTTAAGAGGAGGTAACTGGGTATGCTGTGGAAAAAAAATATATATATATATATATATATATATATATATATATATATATAGTGAATATAGAAGTCAACACTTAGAGGCCTCTAAGTGTTGACTTCTATGTTCACTTTTATATTTAAACACGCTCTGTCTCTGATATCGAGCACTTTATCCTGATAAATATAGCTCACCTTAAGACTATAAGGTGAGCTATAAAAAGAAAACTATATATTAGGTTTGTCACTCTGTCTTCTGCTCATGCGTACTCATAATTGGTACTATCGTTGTCAAGTGATCGCAGTTTTAAGGTTGATGATGCCAGTTTTCTTGCTGTTACACGAGCGTAAACATAAACATGGCAGCACCGCTAGCCATGTACATCAAGGAAGGACAAAGAGCAATGTGGAAGGGTTGAGGGTAGAAGAAAAAAAATAACAGGATTCAAGAAGATAGAAGATGGAGTTGACGTAGTATTTACATTATTTAGAAGATTGTAGTTACCAGGGAAGTAAGAAATCCAGAAAGAGTGGTGAAGTGGGAGGAAAGAAAATCTATTAGAGTAGAAGTGGCAGCTGCACCTAGTTAATTTCATCAGTAAAACTGTGAAAGCAATATGCTATTCCATTAGCATGCTACAATTCATGTAGAATAGTCACCGGAGTAAAAAGGCTCATCAGAACAGTTGGCATTTGTAGAAAAGACAAAGAGAGGCGACGGCACGCTGGTTAGAAAATGAATGAAAATGAGATGCCTAGTCAGAACCGATTACCTTACTGTTGTGTCGGAAACCTACCACCCATCTGGAAGATGAACTTGTCTGTGAACAAAGACTTTAAATAGTGGCGTGTCAGTTGACATGGAAGATAGACAGATAGAGAAGTTCTTAGCTGAGCTATTTATTGACTACTCAGGCGATTTCTGTACCTTTTTACCAACCTATTAAAACCCTTTTTATTGTTACGTGTTATTTGGCGTTTGTCTCTACTAACCCCAAATCAACATCATAACACAGATTCGTCTTTGAATATTTTCAAGACTCTCACGATGTACAGTGTTCAGTGCATGGATGAATGGTAGGTTTCTAAATGTGCAAGATGGATTCAGTCGAGAAAAATATTCTGGTTTGACACAATTAATCAAAAATCCTAGTAGTAGAGATAGCAATTGATTCGTAGTATTAAGAGCTTAGAGAAATCGTTCCACTAAAAAAGAATATAAGATATTGTCACTATTGTATTTTTGGCCGATATTTTCCTATAAGACAAGCTTGATTTTATAAAAAGTAATGATTTCTTCTTTTTGCCATAATGTCTATGATATGCGAATAATTTGCTTTACATATTATGTACTTAAGTAATCTAAATTATTTTCCTGAATATGCCTTGCTGAATAGTTGGCTGTGTCTATGGTGCCGTTATGTAAAGTAAGTTATATACGTGATTTAAACAGATTTTGGTAATGGGGATTATTATTGAAGCAATGAGAAAAATTCGTAAATGTAACAAGAATTCATAAATATATATTTATTTCGCTGTGAACACAATCAGGATTTAGTTCATAGTCTATTAAAAGTTATTTTAATCACCTAAAGGAAATTCCATATTAAATTAAAAAAAAATCATAATGCCGACCAGCGTCAAAAGAAACGTATGATAAAACGATAGTGTCGTTCATTAATTAACCAAAAGCCTTGAGAACAAGTTGCAAATACCCCGAATTTCGGAAAAGAAAGTAAAATACATGGTAACGTTATCCAATTAATGATATAATTATTACAGCACACTTCTTTTTTCTTTTTTTTTTTTTTGTGGTGGTGGGGGGGTGTTCGTAAGAATTTCGATTCGACCGAAGTTATATTTTTTCAAAATGTATTCCATATTTTTTGGCTAACTCAATACTGTCTGTGCGATATTTGATGAAGTAAAAAGACCGAACTACTAATTAATAATAAGCTCATAGCCGCCTAAGAAATTTATGTGAGAACTATTTTCTCCAGATTCGTTAGATTGGAACATTTCAAGAAAAGAAAAAGGAGATAGAAAAAAAAAATGCCTCAAAATGTCTCGATAATTGTAATGACTAATAGAATGAATGCTGAGTGTAGTAATTTGGGACCAAGGCTCTGAATGACAAAATAAGTATCTGGAATGAGGCGTATTTGTTATGATCAATGAAACGCGACTGAATCTGTTGCTTGAATTCAAAATTGGATCTACGCTTCGCAATGAATAGAGATCCTTATTATATTGGCATTCAAAGGAATCGAAGGAATAAGTGATGTTCTTCAAAGTTTGCATCATTTTGTAATTCAGGACAGAATGAACGACTAATTGGGGTCTGTAATAAGACAGGGATTGTGACTGATTGAGGAAATTCTGCATAAAATAACAATGTTCAAGGATCTCTTACTGAATGGCTTCAAAAATAGACATAAATGTCGGGAGGAAATATCTGTGCCAGACAGTCTGGCACATATAATATATATATATATATATATATATATATATATATATATATATATATATATATATATATATATATATATATATAAAAAGAGAACAGTAAGATATGTAATCCGGTGTTCTTATAGATATTTTACAAAACAGTGCTCAATGTAAATTTACATAGCATTGCCATTACCGGATGTTAGATTTCATTGAAAAATACATACCTACCCCCTCCGAACCGTAACAAATAACTGATACATCAAAACATAGACATAATTAACGCACAGACACCCCTAGTCTAGTGAAAGTGGTTTTATCTGTAACCTTGGAAACGTGAATTATGATTTTATCTGTGTCTTTAAAACCCAGTAATTTTAAAAGTTACTCCAAAATTCGCCTGAGGATGGAATGGAACTAATGTCACTAATTTAATTACAAAATTAAATTCTGAGCTTTTAGCTTCCATTTTTGAAACATGGTTAGAACTGTGTAGCGGAAAAAAAAACATATTTTAAATCAATTAATTCATAATGTATATATATATATATATATATATATATATATATGTGTGTGTGTGTGTGTGTGTGTGTGTGTGTGTGTGTGTGTGTGTGTGTGTGTGTGTGTGCGCATGTTTGTATGTGAGTGTGTGCGTATATGGGTGTGCGTGTGTTTAGGCAGCAATCTTTCTTTCATGCATATTTCAATGAATATGTCTGACTAGGTGCTCTGATTTAGTTTTTATTATTGTGAGACCGGAAACTACCTACATAATAGACTCTTCCAGGCCTATATTAAGTAGGCGACATAGCACTCTAGAGAGCGACATAGAGTGACACAGAGAGACAGTGAGAGTCTCGTACGACTACCAATGTTGGACACTAACATATAGTAAGCTCTGCTTACACTATCTCTGTAACCTGTTGTTAAATATATCTTTCTTACATCTAATCCGTGTTCCGTGTTTTCCTACTCTGGTCCCAACTTTGGCCCCACATCATTTATACAATTTCTTATGTGATTTTTTTTCCTTTTCAGATGATAAATTATATTAAAACTGACCGAATGTTCTTTTTAACCGGGCGCTTTCGGCTATACATTTAGCCATTTTCAAGGTTGAAATATATTAACAGTTATCAAGAAATAGTTTTTTGTATATATGTATTTATATAATGTTTTCATTTTCAAAACACGGTCAAGATATTGTGTCCATGTTCATAGTTGATATTATTGATTGTTGTTTTTTTTTGTTTTTACGTATAAATACATACATAAAACAATCTAGATCTTATTAACAGTTAATGTATTTCAACCTTGAAAATGGGTAAATGTATAGACGAGAGCGCTCAGAAAGAAAGATAAATTGGACAGATTTTATATAATTTATCCACCGAAAAGAAAAAGAAATATATTAGATTACTTGAGAAATTGTATAAAAAACTAAATCAAAGCAACTTGTCTGTCGTATTCAATGAAATCTATTTATCTATCTATCTATCTATGTATATATATATATATATATATATATATATATATGTGTGTGTGTGTGTGTGTGTGTGTGTGTGAAAAGTGTATATAAATATAAATGAATATAAGTATGTATAATTATTTATATATTATATGCGCGGTACTTATTAGAAAGCGCTCAATATCAGAGATAGAGCACTCGCGCTATTCTTTTTACGAAACTAATTATACAAACTCACATCTATCCAACCAAATATATATATATATATATATATTAATAGATAGATAGATAGATAGATATCCGTGGCGAAGAGCAAGAAATCGCGAATATTCTGTCAAATACGGACTACTGTAATATTTCTTTACTTTTTGTTTGTCTGTCAACAAATTTACAAGCTACTTGCTACTTCGATGCCTGCGAACAAATGAACAACTTTAAACCAAAATTACTTATATTTTTCTTAAAAAGCAATAAAAAAACAATTTTTTGCAAAACGTGTCTCATTTACTTACGCAGCTGTTGAAGTAGCGTGTAGCTTGTAAAGACGTTAACAGATAAATAGCAGGTGTTGACATATTACTGTAGATTATATATAACAGAATATTCTCGACTGCATGACCTGCATCCCTTCCCCACTGATATATATATATATATATATATATATATATATATATATATATATATATATATATATATATATATATATATATGTGTGCGCGTGTGTGGGTATAAAGTATATCTATCAAGGAACGAAATGAATAAAAAGACAATAGGAAAACTTCTTAGTTTCGTTCTCTGAGATACTTTATCAAGGCAAATATGAGATTTTGTTTTGTTTTACAAGCTTATATACAAGAGCAAGGGTGCCATTGGTTTATGAAGACTTAAATACGAGAACGTTCATGAATTTTCATCAGGTGGATGAAATCACGTGGAGGACACAAAGTACCATATTTCAAAGTATGGCAATGTAAATGTAGTCGAGTTAAAGATATATATTTCTTGAACATTACCCCCAGAATTGACAAAATTTGAAATAAATAACACGTAAAAGGAAAGAACAAATCAAAAAATAATATAAATCAAGCAAGGCAAAGTAGGAGTAATAAGGCAAAATAAAAGTAATAAGTCAAAGTAAAAGTAATATGGTGAAAAGTTCACAGACTAAGAATTGGACACTCAAGAGCAAGTTCGGGTAAGAAAATGTAGCTTTCAGACCTCAAGACAAGACAGACCGGAACTGAATCAGATGAAACCGAGAAATGCCCTGATTCCCAGCATGCATTTGTGTACTTCTGCCTATAAACTGTGGAGGGGAAACTATATGTCAGTCATTCCTATTTGGGATTCGAAACAACATAGCTAAGTGAGGTCATATATTTTTTAATAGTTTTTTTATTGGTTTCATTTACTTTTTCGTCACTAGAATCATTGTTATTTAAGTTTTATGGCCAATCATGTAATATTTGTTAATAGCCTGTAGTGTATTCTACAGTCTCTGTTATCTTCAGATTAGTGTAGCCAGGATTGAAGTGTACTTGAAAGTGTTTTATGAAACCGAGATATTTCCTTTCTCTTGATTGTATATTATAGATACTAAGTGTTTGTGATTTCCTCTGTATTTCAAACCATGGTTTCTACTGTTTTGAGCAACTGATTTCATTTTTAATATCCAAAAGATGTTTGTTTCTCAGGATCTCAGTAGTTCTTTTAATTTTCTTTGTTAGCTCTTTAATTGTCTTCCATTCTTTTATTGTTATTCTTCTGTTTGTATTTTCCTGTTATCAGCCATTCCACTCCAGTATTGTCATCTGATGGAATGATCTTTTTTCTGTTACGTTAATTTAGAATTAGATCCAAATGCTTTCGCTGAAGAAGATAGGATTACATTATACGTTTCATCTATATTCCTTGGTCAAAATATAGTGATGTCATTTTAGATTCTAGTTTATCAGAGATGCTTTCTGTACATCATTATTTTTAAAACTTCAAATGCTATATATATAGGGAACTTTTTTATTGATGTATATATTGAAAGCTAATTTTTTTACTGTTGTTTTAGTATGTTTGCCTGAAGACTATGATCTGAATCAAGGTATGTAGTATAAAGGTCATAATCAGTCACAAGTAGCCTAAATCTGTAATCCGACATAATGACATCAATCAACCTTTGGTTATTTTATCTGGGTTATATCAAGTCAACTGATGTTTCATACGATGATCAAACCTTATGTTTTAGTGTGGATACCTTTCATAATGACTAACATTTCATAGAAATTCCCCTTTTCAGTTTGATGTTTCTTTTTCAAAAGGTGAAATCTTTGTTTCAAAGGAAGCGTTAAGATCTAAAAATGTTCATTCAAATGCCTATTAAGGCTGTTTTCTATTGGTTTCTACTGAACAAAGTTTAGTTAAGCATGTGTAAAAAATACATATTTTTGTGATGTATCATTTTCTTTCGGTTTCAAAGAGGCCGATATCTCTTCTATTTTACAAACATGGACAACTTTATCTGCTCTCATTTGTGTTTTTGCAATTCCAACCACGGGTAGATCTTTTTTTTTACTTCAGATTATTCCAAAAACATCGTGTCCTAAGTGTGAATAAGAGTCCCTGCAAAAAACGATTACATCTTGCATACGAACATTATTGAGGTTTGCATAGTAGCATTATTCTAGAATGACATTTATCCTAAAATCACTTGAGTATTATTGAACAATGATTTTACCAATTCTCGATATTTTAAAGATTAATTGATTTTTCAGTCGATTATATAATCTTTGCTGATATGTTTGGCAGTTGAATACTACATACATTTTTAATTGTGTTTTCATATATCATCATAAGTGTTAAACAAAATATGTTCTATGTAGCGTGTCCTTCAAGGCTCTCCACAATTTCCTGCCCTTTGTAGGTCTTAAATTTTGTCTTTTTGTTATCCCTCTTGAACTTTGTTCTGATATCCATTTACTAAAACTTACTAGCTACATTATACGTTGATTTCTTCTGCACCTCTTTCCTTCAATCTGCCATCTGAGTATCAAATTTTCCAAGCTATCTTTCCTTTGTACTTTAGACTCTTCCTGACATTAAGTAATTGCATCCTTTTTGTTTCCATTTTCTTTAAAACTTCATCATTTCTTAAATGTTCTGTTAATCCTATTCTCATCATCCTACTGTAGAAATACATTTCTGTTGCTTCGCGTCTCTTTTTCATTTGTGAGTATTACCAGTATTTAATGCCATATAGGCGAACTTATATTACATAACAGTTCAGTACTCTTATCTTTGTTTTTTTATCTTCGTCTTCTGTTAAAATACTTCACCGGTATTTTAATTGTTGTACTTGTTTGATTTTGTAATCTCCAATTTGTAATTTGTATGCCTGGCTGTTTCTTTTGCTAACCACCATGATTTCTTTCTTCTTGCCATTGATGTTGAGTTCTTTCTTCTCGCTTTCCTTCACTACCTTCTGCAGGAGTTCTTGCAGTTTCCTTTCCGTGTCTGCTCTCAAAACTGTGTCATTTGCATATCTTATGCTCTTAAAGATTTTCGCTATCAATAATGAATCCTGGTAGAAACTTCTAATTCTGTAAGAATTGCCTCACTGTATAGTTTGAATAAGTCCGGTAAGAAGACACATCTTTGTCTTAAACCATTTTTTTTTTATTTTTGTACATTTCTAAATTCATTTTATATTCTTAAGTAGGTGGTTCGGCGTCATCATTCCCCACATCCTATTAATCTCGTTCCCCAGGTCCTTGCATTATTATTATTATTATTATTATTATTATTATTATTATTTCCTTTGATTTCTGTTGTATACACATTTCCTTCTGGGTCCTAACCAGCGACCTAAGGTCAGAAATAGTTTCATCATATTTTCCACTGATCATTTTTGTATACAAACGAAGAAAAACGAAATAAACTGCAAACTCACATATTTCACATAGATAAAGCGCTTTGTAATGTGTGAGCTGTACTTTTGAGAACAATATTTTGTATTTCCTTAAGGCATGCACTATCAGGAATCCCTTCAGTGAGTCTATCGGACCCTTTTCCAATCAATCTGAGGACTCCAGCTACAACTAGAATTGATTTGAAAAGGGTATTGTTATTATTATTATTATTATTATTATTATTAGTAGTAGTAGTAGTAGTAGTAGTAGTAGTAATAGTAGCAACAGTATTATTATTAACAATAATAATAATAATTTTTATTAGTATTTATTTGGATCTTTAATTGTTAATATATCACACATATTTTGCATAATTAAGGTTTTCGTAATGAAGATGTATTCTGAGTACAATTTCTGTATGTTTTTAAGGCATGGGCTACCAACAACCTCTTGTGTGTGTCTATCGGAACTTTTTTCCAATCAATATGAGGGATCCAAATACAGCTGAAATTAATGAAGTCCTTCTGTGCCACATTTTTTTTAGATTTCCACTTCAAGCCTTTCAAATACACATTAGAATATGCAAGAATTGTTATATCAACGCGAAAGCACATTATACTTTGTGGTCTTTGATCACAATGTCTGGATGATTAGCTTTGATTGTTCTATCAATGTGTATTGTAATGCACCATAAAATATTTAAACTTCCTATCACTGTAACCAGTTTCTTGCAGTTTCCTTGCGTAAAAGTTGCATATTTTCCAGTGCAGATATTGGTCCACTCTATGATGCCGAGTTTTAAATTCAGTTGGTGCTAACACTGTGCAACCTGATACAAAACGATTTCTGGATATTCATCATTGTATATGAATTTGGAGCGAACCCAATTTTTCAGTATGTGTGCTTGGTAATTTCTAGTTAGCAAACGTCGTTCCTGCGCAACAAGAATGAAACCTTCGATTTCAGATTTTATACCAGCATGATGTAACCACTGATGTGTACGATTGTTATTATTATTATTATTATTATTATTATTATTATTATTATTATATTTCCTTTGATCTCTGGTGTGTACTCATTTCTTTCCGGGTCCGAATCATAGACCTAAGGTCAGAAATGACATCATGACATTTTAACTGGGCAGTTTAAAAAAGAAAATGCACTTATTTTACATAGATAAATCCCTTTGTAAGGTGTCATTTATTTCTTTAAGGCATGGGCTGTCAGGAATCCCTTTATTGAGTTTATTGGAATATTTTCCAACCATTCCGAGAGCTTCAGCTACAATTGGAATTATTGATGTTCTGATGTGCTCCTTTATTGAGATATCAATTATTATTATTATTATTATTATTATTATTATTATTATTATTATTCAAATGTTTTACTACGCGTCCTTCTCTGTTCACATGGAATTGTGTTCGTCTGAGGGTGTGAAGAATATATTTCATGGATACGGACCTTCTAAATGCGTTAAGAGTGCCGAGAGATTTTGGACTTCTGGCCAAAGATTTTGTTGGTGTATTTCCCACCCCATTCTTTACCATAAAAATAACACCTATAAGCATTGGTATTGTTATGGCACCATTCTTCATGCACCATATTATCTCTGTTTCTCATTCTAGATCTTTAGATTTCGTGTTTTTATTTACTTTTGGTGAGGTGTTTCCTTCGTTGGAAATCAGATATAACAAGGAGCAGACAAGTTTCTTTTTCATTATTGTCCTTCCCTACTGTATCCGATCGGATTGTCTCATTTATACGAATGTCATCAATCAATCTTCTGTGCTAGTTGTTATTACATCCAAGAAGGATAGCCAATTATTCAATGCGTGCAATAAACCAAGGCAACAGAAGCAGCACCCATAAGCAGCAAGGTTAGGTTTAAAGCTCCAAGTCCACCACAGAATATTGTCCCACGGGACAATAACCTAGCAGATTAAAGCGTTATTTTTGTGAATTTGATGACATTGTAATTGATGACAGGTAGTGGACTCAGCTGAAACAGGAAGATAAATAATGAGCAGTACTAAAAATAAGAATTGTCGGGATATCCACAGACAAGGACAGTGGAATGAAAACATTCCATCCACGTAGATTAAATAAAGGGGTCGGTTCTTTATTCTCTATAGGTTAACTGATTCCCCATAAAAAGTCTGATCAAAAAGAATTAAGAACGTTGCTATGGTAACGAAGCTAAAATACGCAGAGCAAAGCCGCTTGGCGCAGATTGACCTTGAACTCTATCGCGCATGCACAATAGGATATAATGTTCTTGCTAACTTCCGTTGTTTATAGCAGTACTTAGAAAGAAAGTTATCATGAGTTACCCTGACTGGTGCAACAGTTTTGGGCCGAGAATAACATTCCCCAGATCCGAAAACTATCAAACACCCCCAGATCTTGCTCTTTGCAAAGGGTTAATGCTTTAAAAATCTAATTCCACTTGAAAGGATTGTGATTTCACAGCATCAAATATATCCAAGCGAAAGCGAAAAGGCAGCTTCTGGTTATCAGAAAATACGTAGTTCTATCAAGAAAAAGGATACTATCCAAACGGATAATGTGTGCGGCTTCAGAATGAGACTATTTCGAAGAAGAATAAATGCTGAATTGATATGTGGTGTAGTTTTTCTGTCCCGATACTTCTTGATCACATCTAGATCACCTAACTTTCAAAAAGTTTTAACCCTTCAAAAATCAAATTACACTTGAAAGGAACAAGATTTTAAGACGTCCTGGCAAACCAAGAAAATGTGAAGCCACAGCTACTCGCTATCCTTAAAAACGGAGTTCCATCAATGGAAACGATACTATCCAAATGGATAACGTATGCGGACTCAGAATGTGACTACTTCGAAAAAGGTTAAATTCCAAATTGATATATTGTGTAGTTTTTTTTTTCTAGCACTAGTCCCGATACTTTTTGATCATATCTAGTACAGCTGATGAAAGCCGGATGATTCAATGGCCGTAACGTTGTGATAGCAACAACCATGATTAGCACAATGGTCCGCATGTGAATAGTTTAAATAATGATAAATCTTCATCCGGAAATTCAGAGAGAAGATGGTGGGTTAACTTTACGTTATACCATAGTCATTGTTATCAACATTTATCATTATGTTTTCATTTATTATTATGTTTTAATTTCTACTCCATGATTTATTAGTACAAGGAAAAATCTAATAATCTGAAATTGTTGGCTTAAATTTATTGTCTTTTAATTTGCTTTTAATATTCGAATATTGTACTTATAAAAAGTGGTACCATGAATTTAATTCTAGTTTTCAACTTTAGGAACACCATTTATATTTTATACCTTTTTCATAAAAAAAAAGAAAACTTCAAATTATGAATTTATGTATTTTTCTTATCTATTAATTTTGTTTATATTACCAAAACGTTAATGACGCAACGTTTAATTGCTCTTCTCTCCGGCCCTACAAAAATATTCTTGCATGAAATCACTCGACTTACGTATCTAGGTGTTTCTTCGCATGTTTTGCGTCCAGTGACTGGTGCCAAGCAATGATCATTTTAACTTTCACCTTTCCATTTGATTAAGTTAAATAATCGTTTATTGACAACGTCTAATTCGAATAGGTCTGTCTGGAATTTGGTCGTCGAGAAAGCAAACAAACCTTAGCATTCTATTGCAAGATTTTATTGAAGAGATTATAGCAGACCACTGATTCTGTCGGGCAGTTCGTTGCGGAGATGTCCAAACACATGTCTCAATCAATTTGCTTCGGAAATGACCTGACAGTAATTGATAGAATTGTATATTAGTCTCTATACTGAAAAGGAAGTAGATGTGCAAGATTCTGTCTGCGTAAGACCGTTCACTTGCATATAGTGGAGTGTATGTTTTGCTTTTTATTCATATGTGATTATCATTATATCACGTCGCCCATTTATTGATATTTTGATAATCAGTGAAATATTTACATTGAATGTTGTTAAAATAATCTTTATTCTAAAATTTTATATGCAAATTTTATTCCTTTATCATATTTTTAATCTTTTTCATTATTTCACCTCAACTCGGTGAAAATGCCACTAGGACGCAAGGTGGGCGGTGAGAGGGAGTGAATGCGATGAAGAAGAATTTAGTGAGGAGAAAGAACAGTAAAGGTAGATGAAGATAGAATATGGCAATTGAGGTTGCATTTATATCTATGAATATAGAAGGGATCATATAAACAAGAAATTGGGAAAGATCTCTACAGATAAAAAATTCAAGAAAAGAAAATATTACAATAGAAGAGATAGTAGGATTCTTAATTGCATGCACTTGTATCACTAAAAAAAAAAAATTATCAGAACATTTACCATGAAAATATGGCAAAAGATTCGTCAGAATATTTACTAAGAAAATATGGTAAAAAATCTCATCTGAACGTTTACCATGAAAATATGGTAAAAAATTTCATCTGGACGTTTACCATGAAAATAGGGTAAAAAATCTCATCTTGACGTTTACCATGAAAAAAGGGTGAGAAAATCTCATCTGAACCGTTACCATGAAAATATGGTAAAAACATCTCATCTGGACGTTTACCATGAAAAAAAGGGTTAGAAAATCTCATCTGAACCGTTACCATGAAAATATGATAAAAAATCTCATCTGGACGTTTACCATGAAAAAAGGGTAAAAAAATCTCATCTGGACGTTTACCATGAAAATAGTGTTAGAAAATCTCATCTGAACATTTACCATGAAAATATGGTAAAAATCTTATCTGAACGTTTACTATGTAAGTGCTGTATGGGTAATTTTATGCCGAAATCTAAATAATTTTAACACAATTTTATCGCTTCAACTACAGATAAAATGTATCATTGGTCATTTTTCTATAAAATGCATTAGTAATTCCTATAAAATGTTTTGTTGGGAATGTTGCTTTAAAAAAACATATTTTAATTCATTTTACTATATGTATTATTGGTAACCCCTTTATATAAGAATGTATTGCGGAGATCTTCACCGAAAAAAAGAAATTTTCATACTTTCATTGTGCTTTTTTTGTTCGGTCACTATTTACCCATAGCTGGCGCCTAACAGGTACTACCAACCTGGATCACGGCGGAGATGAGAACAACAGCAATTAAGAGGTGATTGCACGCTCCTCAAAATTTCTAGTGCCCCAATCAGAGGCCTTGCTGCCGGATGTAGTTTATCGTCATATCCAGGGCTTTAAAACATGGAGAAATATCTTTTGAAACAAATAAAAGAATGTTGAAATGCTACGTATTTTCCTTGATGGTTAAAAAATCACCTTTATCAAAATAATTTGTTATAGCAGAATCCCCCGCCCCTACTCTTTGGTTAAGCAGCTTTGCACGCAGGCTGAGAAGGTTCAGATTTCAGTAAATTATTTTATTACCTTCAACCCTTTCCCCAAATACCGAAAGCCGAAATTTAGTCAGAGAATAAAAATAATTTTTAACACTTCGATTCTGTTTCGTTTACTCCGTCATAATGCACTTGGAAAAAAACATTAAATTAATTTTCCCCGAATTATGGGTTAACATTTATAATCAAGCATTGTGTTAACTCAATTCTTCCCAAGTTATATATTTAGCAGGGGAAATCGGGATCGCTCGACTAAAAGTAAACACTTGTCTTCTTTTACGTACCGAATCCGGTGAGAGCGTGGGCGATGGCTCTTCTCAACATCCTGTCACTTGTAGCTCTTAGATTCTCAGGTAGGTGACTCTCTGCATTCCCCTGTCCTTTTTTCTTATATATCCTATAAGGGTAAAACTCTCCAAACCTCCTTCTTCGTTACGTGCCCCCAAAAGTTCATCTGCATCCTTCTGATTCTGAGTAAGAGCGTCTTTTTGTTGAAATTTTGCTTAATTCCGTGGAATTCTTCTGTAGAATCATATTTTTGCTGCCTCCAGTTTTCTCATCATCTACAAAGAAGATTGTCCAGCCTTCACTGCAATACAAGAAGATTGATATTGCATAAAAGTTCAGTACTTTTTTTGTTTTTAACGAAATCTTCCTGTTTCTTAATACTTTGCTTAACTTTTGGAAGGCATCTTTTGTTATTCCAGTACGCGTTCGGAATTCGGTGTTGTTTTGTCCATCCTCTGTTAAAATGCTACCAAGATGTTTAGTACTTCATGAACAGTGTTCAATTCTTAGTTCATTTCTTGTTTGTTTGTTTGTTTTTTTTTAAATTTTTCTTGTTTTTTTTTTTTACTTTTTTTTTTCTGACAACCATACATTTTGATGTTTGTCACTTTCTACTCATTTTCCTTTAATACATTTTCTGGGAAGTCCTGAAGTAACCTATGCACAACCCAAACGAAATAAATTTTTACAAGCTGAATTAGAGTCGTGAATTTCAAACCTTTTCATTTGTACCCACTCACATATTAAAATATCGGCCATCATTCATATATATCATTGTTATTACGACATTTTGTTAAAGATGTTCAAATATTTAACGATACGATAGGGGAATTTCTACGGATACTTTATTATCGTAGAACTCTCTACGAATTTATTCATTCAACTTAAGAATTTAGATTCATCATAAAATTCAAAGAGAAATAATCATGAAATTTTCACGGGTACATCTAGTGAATAATACTGCATTTACTCTTTCAAACACGAGATATATGCTACTGGCAAAAGCTCAAATTGATGACTGTTGATGGGACTTAACGATTATTTGAAATCAATAAATCTGAGTAGAATTAATCCTGTGTTCATCGTCTTCTTTTATCGGGATAATATACAGAATGTGTTTGGTTGCTAGGAAAGGATGAAACATTGTGTTTGCATTTGTGGAAGTTTCAAGAATTCTCTTCTCCTGGTTATTTCAACATTAAGATAAACAAAAGCAAGGGGAGTGAGACAAATACTTAAATAGAATTACTCTGGTGTAGTCTGAGATAAATTGGCTCATCTTATTCTCACGCTGAACCTTGCAATTAAGTCACTGCATTAGCGTTTGCCACGAACGCTATTAATAAGCCTATTATATATTGGCGTCGTCTGCAGAGCAACTTTTGAATATCTTGATCCTAGGTGCCTGCGTCAGGGAAGGTCGGGCGCCGAGTATGAATCGGCTGATATCTATTAGGCTCGTTTCCGTTCCCCCTTGATCTGCTGCGGATTTGGCAAGAACTGCGAGAATCTATTAGATCCACGGATGAACAAGCACAAATAATTAGAGGAGACAATACAGGGAAACGCCACTAGATCTCCAAGGAGTAAATTCTCGAGTTCAAAATTTTAGCTTGACCTGCTATTTATTAAGCATAGAGACTTAGTTATCTAGGTGTGGTATATTTATTAACTTGATATCCTTGTAAAATTTGCTATTATATTGAACTCGGTTCTCGTCAACAGTGTCAGACATGTAACTAATAGGGTTAGTCCGTTTTAGAACATTACCATTGCACTCAATTTGAAAGTTGCTGTTTAAGATTATAAATAATCTCACAAAATAGGGTTTTCTAAATCGTTACCATTTTTTGAGATAATGGGTTGAAAGAATATCTTTAATTTCAAAATCATTGCGTTGGAATTTCATTTCGGGTATCAGTGAAAGCTTTAGAGTACAGACTTTTAATTCACTGAAGCTTTACATATTGTGTATGGACAAAATACATAACACAAGCATATTATTATTAATAAATTATTTTGTTATCAAATAAGACCTCCATTTAAGAGAAATTATACTGAAAATTTTAGATATAATATGATGTAATATATGATTGTTGTGGAGTATTTTCACAGCAGAGGCTTGTATTTCTAATACGTCGTCCTAAATTAGGTCCGACGTACAAAACGTTAGGAACTTGGAAAATAAGAGTCAATGACGCAGCAATTTAGTTGTGATGGTTGGTACTTCAAATGTCCGAATCTCGACTGACGCGCTCAACACCATTCAGTATTTATCGTTCCACCCACGAGGACCGAATATGGCACAAGGCCGGTTTTAATGTGGGTATCCCCGAGCCCGTAGACCCGGCCAAAAATATAGCCTTTGAACCCGCCTAGACGAGTTCAGGCCCTGTCTACCTCCCCTGAACGAAACCTTGCCCGGCAAAGCCTCGTCTGACGCTAACGCAGAGAGTTCGACAGGGAGGCGTGCGCAGTCAGAGACCGCGAGATGCCATTCGGTATTTATCGTTCCACCCACGGAAAAGAATATGGCACAAGGCCGGTTTTATTAGGGTTTCCCCGAGCCCGTAGGCTCGGCCAAAAAAAAATAGCCTTTTGAAGCCGATTAGACGGGTTCAGGCCCTGTCTATTCCCCGGACGAAACCTTGCCCTTCGGCAAAGCCTCGTCCGGTTCCTTCGCTTACGCAGAGAGTTCGACAGAGGCGTCCGCAGTCAAAGACCGCGAGATGCCATTCGGTATTTATCTTTTCACCCACGGAAAAGAATATGGCACAAGGCCGGTTTTATTGTGGGTTTCCCCGAGCCCGTAGGCTCGGCCAAAAAAAAAATAGCCTTTGAAGCCGATTAAACGGGTTCAGGCCCTGTCTATTACGAAACTTTTGCCCTTCGGCAAAGCCTCGTCCCGTTTCTTCTCAACGCAGAGTTCGACAGGAGGCGTGCGCAGTCAGAGACCGCGAGATGCCATTCGGTATTTATCGTTCCACCCACGGAAAGAATATGGCACAAGGCCGGTTTTATTGTGGGTTTCCCCGAGCCCGTAGGCTCGGCCAAAAAATAGCCTTTTGAAGCCGATTAGACGGGTTCAGACCCTGTCTACCTCCCCGGACGAAACCTTGCCCTTCGGCAAAGCCTCGTCTGGTTCCTCTCTACTAACGCAGAGAGTTCGACAGGAGGCGTCCGCAGTCAAAGACCGCGAGATGCCATTCGGTATTTATCATTTCACCCACGGGAAACGAATATGGCACAAGGCCGGTTTTATTGTGGGTTTCTCCGAGCCCGTAGGCTCGACCAAAAATATAGCCTTTTGAAGCCGATTAGACGGGTTCAGGCCCTGTCTACCTCCCCGGACTAAACCTTGCCCTTCGACAAAGCCTCGTCCGGGTTCCTCTCTGCTTACGCAGAGAGTTCGACAGGAGGCGTCCGCAGTCAAAGGCCGCGAGATGCCATTCGGTATTTATCTTTTCACCCACGGAAAAGAATATGGCACAAGGCCGGTTTTGTATGTGGGTTTCCCCCAGCCCGTAGGCTCTGCCAAAAAATAGCCTTTGAAGCCGATTAGACGGGTTCAGGCCCTGTCTACCTCCCCCCGGACGAAACTTTGCCCTTCGGCAAAGCTCGTCTGTTCCTCTTTTGAGAGTTCGACAGGAGGCGTCCGCAGTCAAAGACCGCGAGATGCCATTCGGTATTTATCATTTCACCCACGGAAACGAATATGGCACAAGGCCGGTTTTATTGTGGGTTTCTCCGAGCCCGTAGGCTCGACCAAAAATAGCCTTTGGCCGATTAGACGGGTTCAGGCCCTGTCTACCTCCCCGGACGAAACCTTTGCCCTTCGGCAAAGCCTCGTCTGGGTTCCTCTCTGCTTACGCAGAGTTCGACAGGAGGCGTCCGCAGTCAAAGGCCGCGAGATGCCATTCGGTATTTATCTTTTCACCCACGGAAAAGAATATGGCACAAGGCCGGTTTTATGTGGGTTTCCCCGAGCCCGTAGGCTCGGCCAAAAAATAGCCTTTTGAAGCCGATTAGACGGGTTCAGGCCCTGTCTACCCCCGGACGAAACCTTTGCCCTTCGGCAAAGCTCGTCTGGTTCCTCTTCGCTTACGCAGAGAGTTCGACAGGAGGCGTCCGCAGTCAAAGACCGCGAGATGCCATTCGGTATTTATCTTTTCACCCACGGAAAAGAATATGGCACAAGGCCGGTTTTTTATGTGGGTTTCCCCGAGCCCGTAGGCTCGGCCAAAAAATAGCCTTTTGAAGCCGATTAGACGGGTTCAGGCCCCTGTCCACCTCCCCGGACGAAACCTTGCCCTTCGGCAAAGCCTCGTCGGGTTCCTCTCTGCTTACGCAGAGTTCGACAGGAGGCGTCCGCAGTCAAAGACCGCGAGATGCCATTCGGTATTTATCTTTTCACCCACGGAAAAGAATATGGCACAAGGCCGGTTTTTTGTGGGTTTCCCCGAGCCAAAAAAATAGCCTTTTTGAAGCCGATTAGACGGGTTCAGGCCCTGTCTACCTCCCCTGGACGAAACTTTGCCCTTCGGCAAAGCCTCGTCCGGGTTCCTCTCTGCTAACGCAGAGAGTTCGACAGGAGGCGTGCGCAGTCAGAGACCGCGAGATGCCATTCGGTATTTATCGTTCCACCCACGGAAAAGAATATGGCACAAGGCCGGTTTTATTGTGGGTTTCCCCGAGCCCGTAGGCTCGGCCAAAAAATAGCCTTTTGAAGCCGATTAGACGGGTTCAGGCCCTGTCTACCTCCCCGGACGAAAACCTTGCCCTTCGGCAAAGCCTCGTCTGTTCCTCTCTGCTAACGCAGAGAGTTCGACAGGAGGCGTCCGCAGTCAAAGACCGCGAGATGCCATTCGGTATTTATCATTTCACCCACGGAAACGAATATGGCACAAGGCCGGTTTTATTGGGTTTCTCCCCAGCCCGTAGGCTCGGCCAAAAAATAGCCTTTGAAGCCGATTAGACGGGTTCAGGCCCTGTCTACCTCCCCGGACGAAACCTTGCACTTCGGCAAAGCCTCGTCCGGGTTCCTCTCTGCTTACGCAGAGTTCGACAGGAGGCGTCCGCAGTCAAAGACCGCGAGATGCCATTCGGTATTTATCTTTTCACCCACGGAAAAGAATATGGCACAAGGCCGGTTTTTATGTGGGTTTCCCGAGCCCGTTCTCGGCCAAAAAAAATAGCCTTTTTGAAGCCGATTAGACGGGTTCAGGCCCTGTCTACCCCCCGGACGAAACTTTGCCCTTCGGCAAAGCCTCGTCTGGGTTCCTCTCTCTGCTAACGCAGAGAGTTCGACAGGAGGCGTCCGCAGTCAAAGACCGCGAGATGCCATTCGGTATTTATCATTTCACCCACGGGAAACGAATATGGCACAAGGCCGGTTTTATTGTGGGTTTCTCTCCGAGCCCGTAGGCTCGGCCAAAAAATAGCCTTTTGAAGCCGATTAGACGGGTTCAGGCCCTGTCTACCTCCCCGGACGAAACCTTGCCCTTCGGCAAAGCCTCGTCTGGTTCCTCTTCGCTTACGCAGAGAGTTCGACAGGAGGCGTCCGCAGTCAAAGACCGCGAGATGCCATTCGGTATTTATCTTTTCACCCACGGAAAAGAATATGGCACAAGGCCGGTTTTTATGTGGGTTTCCCCGAGCCCGTAGGCTCGGCCAAAAAATAGCCTTTTGAAGCCGATTAGACGGGTTCAGGCCCTGTCCACCTCCCCGGACGAAACTTTGCCCTTCGGCAAAGCCTCGTCTGGGTTCCTCTCGCTTACGCAGAGAGTTCGACAGGAGGCGTCCGCAGTCAAAGACCGCGAGATGCCATTCGGTATTTATCTTTTCACCCACGGAAAAGAATATGGCACAAGGCCGGTTTTTATGGGTTTCCCGAGCCCGTAGGCTCGGCCAAAAAAAAATAGCCTTTTTGAAGCCGATTAGACGGGTTCAGGCCCTGTCCACCTCCCCGGACGAAACCTTGCCCTTCGGCAAAGCCTCGTCTGGTTCCTCTGCTTACGCAGAGAGTTCGACAGGAGGCGTCCGCAGTCAAAGACCGCGAGATGCCATTCGGTATTTATCTTTTCACCCACGGAAAGAATATGGCACAAGGCCGGTTTTTATGGGGTTTCCCCAGAGCCCGTAGGCTCGGCCAAAAAATAGCCTTTTGAAGCCGATTAGACGGGTTCAGGCCCTGTCCACCTCCCTGGACGAAACCTTTGCCCTTCGGCAAAGCCTCGTCTGGTCCTCTCTGCTTACGCAGAGAGTTCGACAGGAGGCGTCCGCAGTCAAAGACCGCGAGATGCCATTCGGTATTTATCTTTTCACCCACGGAAAAGAATATGGCACAAGGCCGGTTTTTTGTGGGTTTCCCCGAGCCCGTAGGCTCGGCCAAAAAATAGCCTTTTGAAGCCGATTAGACGGGTTCAGGCCCTGTCCACCTCCCCCGGACGAAACCTTGCCCTTCGGCAAAGCCTCGTCTGGTTCCTCTCTGCTTACGCAGAGAGTTCGACAGAGGCGTCCGCAGTCAAAGACCGCGAGATGCCATTCGGTATTTATCTTTTCACCCACGGAAAAGAATATGGCACAAGGCCGGTTTTTATGTGGGTTTCCCGAGCCCGTAGGCTCGGCCAAAAAATAGCCTTTTTGAAGCCGATTATACGGGTTCAGGCCCCTATCTACCTCCCCGGACGAAACTTTGCCCTTCGGCAAAGCCTCGTCTGGTTCCTCTGCTAACGCAGAGAGTTCGACAGGAGGCGTCCGCAGTCAAAGACCGCGAGATGCCATTCGGTATTTATCTTTTCACCCACGGAAAAGAATATGGCACAAGGCCGGTTTTTTATGTGGGTTTCCCCGAGCCCGTAGGCTCGGCCAAAAAAAATAGCCTTTTTAGAAGCCGATTAGACGGGTTCAGGCCCCGTCCACCTCCCCCGGACGAAACCTTGCCCTTCGGCAAAGCCTCGTCAGGTTCCTCCTCTCTTACGCAGAGAGTTCGACAGGAGGCGTCCGCAGTCAAAGACCGCGAGATGCCATTCGGTATTTATCTTTTCACCCACGGAAAAGAATATGGCACAAGGCCGGTTTTTATGTGGGTTTCCCCGAGCCCGTAGGCTCGGCCAAAAAAATAGCCTTTTGAAGCCGATTAGACGGGTTCAGGCCTATCTACCTCCCCCGGACGAAACTTTGCCTTCGGCAAAGCCTCGTCTGGTTCCCTGCGCAGAGAGTTAGACGGGAGGCGTCCGCAGTCGACCGCGAGATGCCATTCGGTATTTATCTTTCACCCACGGAAAAGAATATGGCACAAGGCCGGTTTTTTATGTGGGTTTCCCCGAGCCCGTAGGCTCGGCCAAAAAATAGCCTTTTTTGAAGCCGATTAGACGGGTTCAGGCCCTGTCCACCTCCCCGGACGAAACAAAGCCTCGTCTGGGTTCCTCTCTGCTTACGCAGAGAGTTCGACAGGAGGCGTCCGCAGTCAAAGACCGCGAGATGCCATTCGGTATTTATCTTTTTCACCCACGGAAAAGAATATGGCACAAGGCCGGTTTTTTATGTGGGTTTCCCCGAGCCCGTAGGCTCGGCCAAAAAATAGCCTTTTGAAGCCGATTAAACGGGTTCAGGCCCCTGTCTACCTCCCGGACGAAACTTTGCCCTTCGGCAAAGCTTCGTCTGGGTTCCTCTCGCTAACGCAGAGAGTTAGACAGGAGGCGTCCGCAGTCAAAGACCGCGAGATGCCATTCGGTATTTATCTTTTCACCCACGGAAAAGAATATGGCACAAGGCCGGTTTTTATGTGGGTTTCCCCGAGCCCGTAGGCTCGGCCAAAAAATAGCCTTTTGAAGCCGATTAGACGGGTTCAGGCCCTGTCTACCTCCCCGGACGAAACTTTGCCCTTCGGCAAAGCCTCGTCTGGTTCCTCTTCGCTAACGCAGAGAGTTCGACAGGAGGCGTCCGCAGTCAAAGACCGCGAGATGCCATTCGGTATTTATCTTTTCACCCACGGAAAAGAATATGGCACAAGGCCGGTTTTTATGTGGGTTTCCCCGAGCCCGTAGGCTCGGCCAAAAAATAGCCTTTTGAAGCCGATTAAACGGGTTCAGGCCCTGTTCACCTCCCCGGACGAAACTTTGCCCTTCGGCAAAGCTTCGTCTGGTTCCTTCGCTAACGCAGAGAGTTCGACAGGAGGCGTCCGCAGTCAAAGACCGCGAGATGCCATTCGGTATTTATCTTTCACCCACGGAAAAGAATATGGCACAAGGCCGGTTTTTATGTGGGTTTCGAGCCCGTAGGCTCGGCCAAAAAATAGCCTTTTGAAGCCGATTAGACGGGTTCAGGCCCTGTCTACCTCCCCGGACGAAACTTTGCCCTTCGGCAAAGCCTCGTCTGGTTCCTTTTAACGCAGAGAGTTCGACAGGAGGCGTCCGCAGTCAAAGACCGCGAGATGCCATTCGGTATTTATCTTTTCACCCACGGAAAGAATATGGCACAAGGCCGGTTTTTATGGGGTTTCCCTGCCCGTAGGCTCGGCCAAAAAATAGCCTTTTTGAAGCCGATTAGACGGGTTCAGGCCCCAAAAATACCTCCCCCGGACGAAACCTTGCCCTTCGGCAAAGCCTCGTCTGGTTCCTCTCTGCTAACGCAGAGAGTTAGACAGGAGGCGTCCGCAGTCAAAGACCGCGAGATGCCATTCGGTATTTATCTTTTCACCCACGGAAAAGAATATGGCACAAGGCCGGTTTTTTATGGGGTTCCCCGAGCCCGTAGGCTCGGCCAAAAAATAGCCTTTTGAAGCCGATTAGACGGGTTCAGGCCCTGCCTACCTCCCCGGACGAAACTTTGCCCTTCGGCAAAGCCTCGTCTGGTTCCTCTCTGCTAACGCAGAGAGTTCGACAGGAGGCGTCCGCAGTCAAAGACCGCGAGATGCCATTCGGTATTTATCTTTTCACCCACCGAAAAGAATATGGCACAAGGCCGGTTTTTATGTGGGTTTCCCCGAGCCCGTAGGCTCGGCCAAAAAAATAGCCTTTTGAAGCCGATTAGACGGGTTCAGGCCCTGTCCACCTCCCCGGACGAAACCTTGCCCTTCGGCAAAGCCTCGTCCGGGTTCCTCTCTGCTTACGCAGAGAGTTCGACAGGAGGCGTCCGCAGTCAAAGACCGCGAGATGCCATTCGGTATTTATCTTTTCACCCACGGAAAAAGAATATGGCACAAGGCCGGTTTTTATGGGTTTCCCCAGCCCGTAGGCTCGGCCAAAAAATAGCCTTTTGAAGCCGATTAAACGGGTTCAGGCCCTGTCACCCCCGGACGAAACCTTGCCCTTCGGCAAAGCTTCGTCTGGGTCCTCTTCGCTAACGCAGAGAGTTAGACAGGAGGCGTCCGCAGTCAAAGACCGCGAGATGCCATTCGGTATTTATCTTTTCACCCACGGAAAAGAATATGGCACAAGGCCGGTTTTTTATGTGGGTTTCCCGAGCCCGTAGGCTCGGCCAAAAAAATAGCCTTTTGAAGCCGATTAGACGGGTTCAGGCCCCAGCTACCTCCCCCCGGACGAAACTTTGCCCTTCGGCAAAGCCTCGTCTGGTTCCTCTTCTGCTAACGCAGAGAGTTCGACAGGAGGCGTCCGCAGTCAAAGACCGCGAGATGCCATTCGGTATTTATCTTTTCACCCACGGAAAAGAATATGGCACAAGGCCGGTTTTTTATGTGGGTTTCCCGAGCCCGTAGGCTCGGCCAAAAAAAATAGCCTTTTGAAGCCGATTAAACGGGTTCAGGCCCTGTCTACCTCCCCGGACGAAACTTTGCCCTTCGGCAAAGCTTCGTCTGGTTCCTCTCTGCTAACGCAGAGAGTTCGACAGGAGGCGTCCGCAGTCAAAGACCGCGAGATGCCATTCGGTATTTATCTTTTCACCCACGGAAAGAATATGGCACAAGGCCGGTTTTTTATGTGGGTTTCCCTGAGCCCGTAGGCTCGGCCAAAAAATAGCCTTTTTGAAGCCGATTAGACGGGTTCAGGCCCTGTCCACCTCCCCGGACGAAACTTTGCCCTTCGGCAAAGCCTCGTCTGTTCCTCTCTGCTAACGCAGAGAGTTCGACAGGAGGCGTCCGCAGTCAAAGACCGCGAGATGCCATTCGGTATTTATCTTTTCACCCACGGAAAAGAATATGGCACAAGGCCGGTTTTTATGTGGGTTTCCCCGAGCCCGTAGGCTCGGCCAAAAAAATAGCCTTTTGAAGCCGATTAGACGGGTTCAGGCCCTGTCCACCTCCCCCGGACGAAACCTTGCCCTTCGGCAAAGCCTCGTCTGGGTTCCTCTGCTAACGCAGAGAGTTCGACAGGAGGCGTCCGCAGTCAAAGACCGCGAGATGCCATTCGGTATTTATCTTTTCACCCACGGAAAAGAATATGGCACAAGGCCGGTTTTTTATGGGTTTCCCCGAGCCCGTAGGCTCGGCCAAAAAATAGCCTTTTTGAAGCCGATTAGACGGGTTCAGGCCCTGTACCTCCCCGGACGAAACTTTGCCCTTCGGCAAAGCCTCGTCTGGTTCCTCTCTGCTAACGCAGAGAGTTAGACAGAGGCGTCCGCAGTCAAAGACCGCGAGATGCCATTCGGTATTTATCTTTTCACCCACGGAAAAGAATATGGCACAAGGCCGGTTTTTATGTGGGTTTCCCCGAGCCCGTAGGCTCGGCCAAAAAAAAGCCTTTTGAAGCCGATTAGACGGGTTCAGGCCCTGTCCACCTCCCCGGACGAAACCTTGCCCTTCGGCAAAGCCTCGTCCGTTCCTCTTCGCTTACGCAGAGAGTTAGACAGGAGGCGTCCGCAGTCAAAGACCGCGAGATGCCATTCGGTATTTATCTTTTCACCCACGGAAAGAATATGGCACAAGGCCGGTTTTTATGGGTTTCCTGAGCCCGTAGGCTCGGCCAAAAAATAGCCTTTTTGAAGCCGATTAGACGGGTTCAGGCCCTGTCCACCTCCCCGGACGAAACCTTGCCCTTCGGCAAAGCCTCGTCAGGTTCCTCTTCGCTTACGCAGAGAGTTAGACAGGAGGCGTCCGCAGTCAAAGACCGCGAGATGCCATTCGGTATTTATCTTTTTCACCCACGGAAAAGAATATGGCACAAAGGCCGGTTTTTATGTGGGTTTCCCCCGAGCCCGTAGGCTCGGCCAAAAAATAGCCTTTTTGAAGCCGATTAAACGGGTTCAGGCCCTGTCTACCTCCCCGGACGAAACCTTTGCCCTTCGGCAAAGCTTCGTCTGGGTTCCTCTCTGCTAACGCAGAGTTAGACAGGAGGCGTCCGCAGTCAAAGACCGCGAGATGCCATTCGGTATTTATCTTTTCACCCACGGAAAAGAATATGGCACAAGGCCGGTTTTTTTATGGGTTTCCCCGAGCCCGTAGGCTCGGCCAAAAAAATAGCCTTTTTGAAGCCGATTAGACGGGTTCAGGCCCTGTCTACCTCCCCCCTGACGAAACCTTGCCCTTCGGCAAAGCTCGTCTGGTTCCTCTTCGCTAACGCAGAGAGTTAGACAGGAGGCGTCCGCAGTCAAAGACCGCGAGATGCCATTCGGTATTTATCTTTTCACCCACGGAAAAGAATATGGCACAAGGCCGGTTTTTGTGGGTTTTCGAGCCCGTAGGCTCGGCCAAAAAAATAGCCTTTTGAAGCCGATTAGACGGGTTCAGGCCCCGTTCACTCCCCCCGGACGAAACCTTGCCCTTCGGCAAAGCCTCGTCTGTTCCTCTGCTAACGCAGAGAGTTAGACAGAGGCGTCCGCAGTCAAAGACCGCGAGATGCCATTCGGTATTTATCTTTTCACCCACGGAAAAGAATATGGCACAAGGCCGGTTTTTATGTGGGTTTCCCCCTGAGCCCGTAGGCTCGGCCAAAAAAATAGCCTTTTGAAGCCGATTAGACGGGTTCAGGCCCTGTCCACCTCCCCGGACGAAACTTTGCCCTTCGGCAAAGCCTCGTCTGGTTCCTCTTGCTAACGCAGAGAGTTAGACAGGAGGCGTCCGCAGTCAAAGACCGCGAGATGCCATTCGGTATTTATCTTTTCACCCACGGAAAAGAATATGGCACAAGGCCGGTTTTTATGGGGTTTCCCGAGCCCGTAGGCTCGGCCAAAAAATAGCCTTTTGAAGCCGATTAGACGGGTTCAGGCCCTGTCCACCTCCCCGGACGAAACCTTGCCTTCGGCAAAGCCTCGTCTGGGTTCCTCTCTGCTAACGCAGAGAGTTAGACAGGAGGCGTCCGCAGTCAAAGACCGCGAGATGCCATTCGGTATTTATCTTTTCACCCACGGAAAAGAATATGGCACAAGGCCGGTTTTTATGTGGGTTTCCCGAGCCCGTAGGCTCGGCCAAAAAATAGCCTTTTGAAGCCGATTAGACGGGTTCAGGCCCTGTCCACCTCCCCGGACGAAACCTTGCCCTTCGGCAAAGCCTCGTCTGGTTCCTCTGCTTACGCAGAGAGTTCGACAGGAGGCGTCCGCAGTCAAAGACCGCGAGATGCCATTCGGTATTTATCTTTTCACCCACGGAAAAGAATATGGCACAAGGCCGGTTTTTATGGGGTTTCCCCGAGCCCGTAGGCTCGGCCAAAAAAATAGCCTTTTGAAGCCGATTAGACGGGTTCAGGCCCTGTCTACCCCCCGGACGAAACCTTTGCCCTTCGGCAAAGCTTCGTCTGGTTCCTCTCTTCTTACGCAGAGAGTTAGACAGGAGGCGTCCGCAGTCAAAGACCGCGAGATGCCATTCGGTATTTATCTTTTCACCCACGGAAAAGAATATGGCACAAGGCCGGTTTTTATGGGGTTTCCCCGAGCCCGTAGGCTCGGCCAAAAAATAGCCTTTTTTGAAGCCGATTAGACGGGTTCAGGCCCTGTCTACCCCCGGACGAAACCTTGCCCTTCGGCAAAGCTTCGTCTGGTTCCTCTCTGCTAACGCAGAGAGTTAGATGGAGGCGTCCGCAGTCAAAGACCGCGAGATGCCATTCGGTATTTATCTTTTCACCCACGGAAAAGAATATGGCACAAGGCCGGTTTTTTATGTGGGTTTCCCGAGCCCGTAGGCTCGGCCAAAAAATAGCCTTTTTGAAGCCGATTAGACGGGTTCAGGCCCTGCCTCTACCCCCCGGACGAAACCTTGCCCTTCGGCAAAGCCTCGTCTGTTCCTCTCTGCTAACGCAGAGAGTTAGATAGGGAGGCGTCCGCAGTCAAAGACCGCGAGATGCCATTCGGTATTTATCTTTTCACCCACGGAAAAGAATATGGCACAAGGCCGGTTTTTTGTGGGTTTCCCCGAGCCCGTAGGCTCGGCCAAAAAATAGCCTTTTGAAGCCGATTAGACGGGTTCAGGCCCTGTCTTGACGAAACCTTGCCCTTCGGCAAAGCCTCGTCTGGTTCCTCTTCGCTAACGCAGAGAGTTAGACAGGAGGCGTCCGCAGTCAAAGACCGCGAGATGCCATTCGGTATTTATCTTTTCACCCACGGAAAAGAATATGGCACAAGGCCGTTTTTTATGTGGGTTTCCCTGAGCCCGTAGGCTCGGCCAAAAAATAGCCTTTTTAAGCCGATTAGACGGGTTCAGGCCCCTGTCCACCTCCCCGGACGAAACTTGCCCTTCGGCAAAGCCTCGTCTGTTCCTCTTCGCTAACGCAGAGAGTTCGACAGGAGGCGTCCGCAGTCAAAGACCGCGAGATGCCATTCGGTATTTATCTTTTCACCCACGGAAAAGAATATGGCACAAGGCCGGTTTTTATGTGGGTTTCCCCGAGCCCGTAGGCTCGGCCAAAAAATAGCCTTTTGAAGCCGATTAAACGGGTTCAGGCCCTGTCCACCTCCCCGGACGAAACCTTGCCCTTCGGCAAAGCTTCGTCTGTTCCTCTCTGCTTACGCAGAGAGTTAGACAGGAGGCGTCCGCAGTCAAAGACCGCGAGATGCCATTCGGTATTTATCTTTTCACCCACGGAAAAGAATATGGCACAAGGCCGGTTTTTTATGGGTTTCCCCAGCCCGTAGGCTCGGCCAAAAAAATAGCCTTTTGAAGCCGATTAGACGGGTTCAGGCCCTGTCCACCTCCCCGGACGAAACTTTGCCCTTCGGCAAAGCCTCGTCTGGTTCCTCTCTGCTAACGCAGAGAATTCGACAGGAGGCGTCCGCAGTCAAAGACCGCGAGATGCCATTCGGTATTTATCTTTTCACCCACGGAAAAGAATATGGCACAAGGCCGGTTTTTATGTGGGTTTCCCCGAGCCCGTAGGCTCGGCCAAAAAAATAGCCTTTTGAAGCCGATTAAACGGGTTCAGGCCCTGTCCACCTCCCCGGACGAAACTTTGCCCTTCGGCAAAGCTTCGTCTGGTTCCTCTTCGCTAACGCAGAGAGTTCGACAGGAGGCGTCCGCAGTCAAAGACCGCGAGATGCCATTCGGTATTTATCTTTTCACCCACGGAAAAGAATATGGCACAAGGCCGGTTTTATGTGGGTTTCCCCGAGCCCGTAGGCTCGGCCAAAAAATAGCCTTTTGAAGCCGATTAGACGGGTTCAGGCCCTGTCCACCTCCCCCGACGAAACTTTGCCCTTCGGCAAAGCCGTCAGTTCCTCTCTGCTAACGCAGAGTTCGACAGGAGGCGTCCGCAGTCAAAGACCGCGATGCCATTCGGTATTTATCTTTTTCACCCACGGAAAAGAATATGGCACAAGGCCGGTTTTTATGTGGGTTTCCCCGAGCCCGTAGGCTCGGCCAAAAAATAGCCTTTTGAAGCCGATTAGACGGGTTCAGGCCCTGCCTACCTCCCCGACGAAACCTTGCCCTTCGGCAAAGCCTCGTCGGGTTCATCTCTTAACGCAACGCAGAGAGTTAGACAGGAGGCGTCCGCAGTCAAAGACCGCGAGATGCCATTCGGTATTTATCTTTTCACCCACGGAAAAGAATATGGCACAAGGCCGGTTTTTATGTGGGTTTCCCGAGCCCGTAGGCTCGGCCAAAAAAATAGCCTTTTGAAGCCGATTAGACGGGTTCAGGCCCCGTCCACCTCCCCGGACGAAACTTTGCCCTTCGGCAAAGCGTCTGTTCCTCTTCGCTAACGCAGAGTTAGACAGGAGGCGTCCGCAGTCAAAGACCGCGAGATGCCATTCGGTATTTATCTTTTCACCCACGGAAAAGAATATGGCCCAAGGCCGTTTTTTATGTGGGTTTCCCAGAGCCCGTAGGCTCGGCCAAAAAATAGCCTTTTTGAAGCCGATTAGACGGGTTCAGGCCCTGTCCACCTCCCCCGGACGAAACCTTGCCCTTCGGCAAAGCTCGTCTGGTTCCTTTTCTTACGCAGAGAGTTAGACAGGAGGCGTCCGCAGTCAAAGACCGCGAGATGCCATTCGGTATTTATCTTTTCACCCACAGGAAAAGAATATGGCACAAGGCCGGTTTTTATGTGGGTTTCCCGAGCCCGTAGGCTCGGCCAAAAAATAGCCTTTTGAAGCCGATTAGACGGGTTCAGGCCCCTGTCCACCTCCCCCGGACGAAACCTTGCCCTTCGGCAAAGCCTCGTCTGGGTTCCTCTTCGCTAACGCAGAGAGTTAGACAGGAGGCGTCCGCAGTCAAAGACCGCGAGATGCCATTCGGTATTTATCTTTTCACCCACGGAAAAGAATATGGCACAAGGCCGGTTTTTATGTGGGTTTCCCGAGCCCGTAGGCTCGGCCAAAAATAGGATTAAACGGGTTCAGGCCCTCTTTTCCCCGGACGAAAACCTTTGCCCTTCGGCAAAGCTTCGTCTGGTTCGCATTAGACAGGAGGCGTCCGCAGTCAAAGACCGCGAGATGCCATTCGGTATTTATCTTTCACCCACGGAAAAGAATATGGCACAAGGCCGGTTTTTGTGGGTTTCCCTTAGGCTCGGCCAAAAATAGCCTTTTTGAAGCCGATTAGACGGGTTCAGGCCCCACCATTTCCCGCGAAACCTTGCCCGGCAAAGCTTCGTCTTCAGGACAGGAGGCGTCCGCAGTCAAAGACCGCGAGATGCCATTCGGTATTTATCTTTTCACCCACGGAAAAGAATATGGCACAAGGCCGGTTTTTATGTGGGTTTCCCCGAGGCCCCAAAAATAGGCTTTTGGCCGATTAAAAAAAACGAAGCCCTTCGAAGCCGAACGCAGAGAGAGACAGGAGGCGTCCGCAGGCCGCGAGATGCCATTCGGTATTTATCTTTTCACCCACGGAAAGAAATGGCTTTTTATGCCCTTCGGCAAAAAATAGCCTTTGAAGCCGATTAGTTCAGGCCCGTCCACCTCCCCGGACGAAACCTTGCCCTTCGGCAAAGCGCACGCAGAGAGTTAGACAGAGGCGTCCGCAGTCAAAGACCGCGAGATGCCATTCGGTATTTATCTTTTCACCCACAGGAAAAGAATATGGCACAAGGCCGGTTTTTATGGGTTTCCCCGAGCCCGTAGGCTCGGCCAAAAAATAGCCTTTTGAGCCGATTAGACGGGTTCAGGCCCTGTCCACCTCCCCTGACGAAACCTTGCCCTTCGGCAAAGCCTCGTCTTTCCTCGCTTACGCAGAGAGTTAGACAGGGAGGCGTCCGCAGTCAAAGACCGCGAGATGCCATTCGGTATTTATCTTTTCACCCACAGGAAAAGAATATGGCACAAGGCCGGTTTTATGTGGGTTTCCCCAGCCCGTAGGCTCGGCCAAAAAAATAGCCTTTTTTGAAGCCGATTAAACGGGTTCAGGCCCTGTCTACCTCGGACGAAACCTTTGCCTTCGGCAAAGGTCCCTCTCTTCTCCAGACAGGAGGCGTCCGCAGTCAAAAGACCGCGAATGCCATTCGGTATTTATCTTTTCACCCACGGAAAAGAATATGGCACAAGGCCGGTTTTTTATGTGGGTTTCTAGGCTCGGCCAAAAAATAGCCTTTGAAGCCGATTAGACGGGTTCAGGCCCTGCTTACCTCCCCGACGAAACCTTGCCCTTCGGCAAAGCTTCGTCTGGGTTCCTTTTAACGCAGAGTTAGACAGAGGCGTCCGCAGTCAAAGACCGCGAGATGCCATTCGGTATTTATCTTTCACCCACGGAAAAGAATATGGCACAAGGCCGGTTTTTATGTGGGTTTCCCTGAGCCCGTAGGCTCGGCCAAAAAATAGCCTTTTGAAGCCGATTAAACGGGTTCAGGCCCCATCTACCCCCCCGACGAAACCTTGCCCTTCGGCAAAGCTTTTCGTCTGTTCCTCTCAACGCAGAGAGGTTAGACAGGAGGCGTCCGCAGTCAAAGACCGCGAGATGCCATTCGGTATTTATCTTTTTACCCACGGAAAGAATATGGCACAAGGCCGGTTTTTTATGGGGTTTCGAGCCCGTAGGCTCGGCCAAAAAAATAGCCTTTTGAAGCCGATTAAACGGGTTCAGGCCCAATGTTACCTCCCGGACGAAACCTTGCCCTTCGGCAAAGCTTCGTCTGGGTTCCTCTTCTAACGCAGAGAGTTAGACAGGAGGCGTCCGCAGTCAAAGACCGCGAGATGCCATTCGGTATTTATCTTTTTCACCCACGGAAAAGAATATGGCACAAGGCCGGTTTTTTGTGGGTTTCCCAAGCCCGTAGGCTCGGCCAAAAAAAAAATAGCCTTTTTGAAGCCGATTAGACGGGTTCAGGCCCTGGCCCTTCCCCGGACGAAACCTTGCCCTTCGGCAAAGCTTCGTCTGGTTCCTCTTCGCTAACGCAGAGAGTTAGACAGGAGGCGTCCGCAGTCAAAGACCGCGAGATGCCATTCGGTATTTATCTTTTCACCCACGGAAAAGAATATGGCACAAGGCCGGTTTTTTATGGGTTTCGAGCCCGTAGGCTCGGCCAAAAAATAGCCTTTTTGAAGCCGATTAGACGGGTTCAGGCCCTGTCTACCTCCCGGACGAAACCTTGCCCTTCGGCAAAGCTCGTCTGGTTCCTCTGCTAACGCAGAGTTAGACAGAGGCGTCCGCAGTCAAAGACCGCGAGATGCCATTCGGTATTTATCTTTTCACCCACGGAAAAGAATATGGCACAAGGCCGATTTTTATGGGTTTCCCTGAGCCCGTAGGCTCGGCCAAAAAATAGCCTTTTGAAGCCGATTAGACGGGTTCAGGCCCTGTCCACCTCCCCGGACGAAACCTTGCCCTTCGGCAAAGCTCGTCCGGTTCCTGCTAACGCAGAGAGTTAGACAGGAGGCGTCCGCAGTCAAAGACCGCGAGATGCCATTCTGCCAGACTTGACACTGCTACTCCTACTTATTATCTATGGGAGAGTCCATTACAATAGAATAGGTAGTATAACAATCATACAGTGCTATTGTTTTAGAGTGATTTTCAATAAACAATGGACATCTAAGATAGTGTGTCTCATAATTTGTGCCCAACAGTATTATGGTGTTATATACAACTTTATCTAATTTTGTTTTCATTAATTATAATCTAAAAAATGATCTTATTCATTTAGTAACTTTTTTTGTAATCTTTTAAACTACAGTTTTTACTTATCGAATACAGTAAAAAATTTGACATATTTTGTATTTATGGTGATACATAATTATCATTCTGGTTTGAATTCATCTTCTACTCAATGTATCTAATACAAAAAACATTAACTTTAATTGGAGTTACTTTGTAATCAGAAACCTCCAAAATTAGATATTTCTCTTCTTTGTTTCAGACGATATTTCAAATTAATGCTCAATATCGAAAGGGTCTATGAATCTAATTGTTGGTGTCACTTATCACATAAAAATCGCAGCTGTAACAATTGCGTGCAATGTTGATTTTCTAAAAAATGGGGAAGATCAATCCGACCTAATGTATAATATAATATGACAAACCTCGTAAATAATATTTAAAACATTAAACTATTGCAAAAAAAAAATATTTCCACTCTTATAAGCTGTTGGGGCGCATCCACCTTCTGACTGATAATGGACTTATCCCACTACGATATAAGTCAGTGCTAGAGAGAGTAGTTGTGTTGTGCGAGGATCAGGTTCAGCGACAGCAGTCGAGATCAGGTTACCATTATATACCGTTGGACTGTAGTCTTTTGCTATTGTTACTTACTAACCGGCGTTCCTTATTACTAATGACTCTATTGTTAATTACCTCTTACAAATATACCAGTATTTATCCTTACAACTGTGTTTGTTTTTATTCGAATACACACACGCGGGAACACTCCCAACAACTCAACATAAGCAAATCGACGAAATACTTTATATTCTAAGTGTGTATAAATACAATTAGAATATAAAATAGTTCGTCTTATTTACACTTTTATAAAGAAGTGGGCACAAGTGTATTTGGCGAACGGAGTTCAAACATTAGTTGGGAATGTGATTTGTGCTGGGGTAATAAATGAATTTTCAGAAAGAATAGTAGAACATGGAACTGAAAGGGCTATAAAACGATAAAAATGTCAAGCAACCACTACCGAATATCCGAATATACATGAGTACAATGCGAGTTTTTTTTATGATTAGATTTTACTTAAAATATAAGATTTGGCACTATACAGAAGTAATATTTTTGAAGACGTTAAACATCAGGCATGAACGGAAACAAAAATACGGTGCCTATATCTTCGTATCTAATATTTTCTAGCAAGTGTTTTTTCTAACCATTTTGGGACAGATTTATAAAAAAAGAAGAAAAAAAAAGAAAAGAATTATGACCATTTATTTGCCGTAAAATATGTCCAGGATTATGCCCAATACTGCAATATTTATAGTATTGCTCAAAAGCTGGGGTCGCATTTTACACAACCATTTATCTGCTGTAGCATATGTCCAGGATGGTGTACATTACTGCAGTATTTATGGTAGTGCACAGAAGCTGGGGCCGAATTATACACAACTATTTATTTTCTATAAAATATATCTAGAATGATCACCAGTACTGGAATATTTATATTATTTCTCAGAATTCGGGGTCGCGTTATACACTATCATTTATTTGCTGTAAAAGATGTTCAGAATCCTGCCCAGTACTGCAATATATCAAATAAATCAGGTGTTTCACAAAAAAACACAGGAATCGCACTATACATGAAGTCGACTTATACACGAGTGTATACGGTACTGAAAACAGACAAGACATTCAAAGCTGAAGAAATCTTTTTTTTTCACCACTTCTAAGAATAACAAACAATAACAAAAAAAAAGTTTAGCAACTGATCAAAGTCAGTGTCTATTTTCGATCATTTAGAATGTACCTTAAGCACTAGCAGTTCCTTTTTACGTTGACTGATGTTTTCATGGTAACATTATACTTTACGTTTTGCTATGAATTATGAGTCAACTATCCAGGGTGGACCTAATGTTGCATTTCCGAAACTACGTCTAGAATTAATTCATCATGTTTTATTCTATCCAACGTCATTTATAATACATTTCAGAGTTTAACACATTAGATGATTATAATTTTAAAAGTAAAACATTCACTAGAGCATTCACTAGATTCTGTGGGATAAGGTTGAAATCATATTCAAAGAACATCATTGGAAAATTCATAAAGTTAAGGAATCAGCATATATGCTAAGCCACACAAATCTCCTGAGCCGACCAAGCATAAAAAAGAATCCAATATGAGAACCAGTAATAAGGAGTGCCAGAGAAAAGCAATAACGACAAAGAAAATTGCAATATGAGCTCTGGTAATAAAACAATAAGCAATGATAACAGCAAAAATTGCAATATGAGCACTGGTAAAAATGGTTGAAGAAGACATTAAGTTTATAAGTCCAAGAAATTCATACCTTAAGGACCCATGACATAGTGGATAAAGGCGTTGGTTAGATCCAATGACAGGACCCAAAGAATCTGAGTTCAACACCTGGTTAAGGTAGTGGAGAACATGGAGAAGGAAATTAACAGGAGATAACTGACATCCATTAGACATGGCACGTGGAATTAGAACAGTCTACCCCAGCGAGCGAAATAAAGGGTTCAGTTCGACATTCCAACCACCTGAAGAAATCGGAGTGTACAACGGTCGAATACGTTGCGATAAATATGGTAACAAAGATCAGGAGAATAGTTCGATTAATGTAAATAGTATTCACTATGGTATAAATATCGAAGATGCATTTAAAATACATCAGCTATGGTTTAAAATTGTACAAATGGCGAATGTATGATATCCTACAAAACACTACTGGAAGACTACGTACTATAAATGATTATCTATTTCTGATTTTATACGGCAATTTTGTCACAAGGCCGAAGGGGATGTGGAGAATGACTAGTCCTTATTAATCATACTCACGACACATTCATTCATTACAATATAAAGGGTGTTTCATTAAGACGGATCAATTAAAACGATGATTTTTTTTTTATTTCTCTATTGGATCATGTTATTTAATTCATGGCAATTATGTGTAAAAAAAATAATATGGTCGAAATGCCCGCCAAGGTTTCGGCGTCACACCTCCACTCGATGGTCATAAAATTTTAATGATGTCTCTGCATAGTTGCTCTTCGATCTCACCAATATGCCTTATTATCTCATCCTTCAGCTGTTGAATTGTTGTTACCTTGTTGGCATAGACCTTACTTTTGAGATGATCCCAAAGGAAGAAATCTAAAGGCGTCAAGTTGCACGATCGTGATGGCCAGTTGACTAAGCTGTTTCGTGAAATGATGCGACCAGGGAACTTCTCATTGCAATTCTGTTTAAACGTCCATTTTATTAATAGGCTATGATAATTTTAACACGTTTTTTAATTGTTAATCTTTCCATGGTGGAAATTGACAAAGACAAAGGTGTTAAGTCTGAAAGAGAAAAAAAAATCATTAGACGCTTAAACTTAATTCACATTTAAAATAATTCCAAGTTATTGGAACACCCTTTACTTATTCAATACATGAATTCATCTATGCGATCCTGCATATACCACAATACGGCATATCAAAAAGGGACCTAAAAAATTAAAATACAAGAAAATATTCAAACTAAAACAAAGAATATATTAGTAGGACCCGCCCACCCCTCAAAATAATGGGAGTGGCTACTGTATTCTGCCGTTGTACAGACTCAAGCAGCACATTCACTAATGGAGTGGGAAGGAAGAATGCACTATCAATGAAAAACATTTAATAGCACTGAATCCGTGCTAAAAAAAACAGAGCTTAGCTTAATACGTAATGCGTCATTCATTTGTGAATCTCTGTAAATAGCTGAAGTGACATGGGAAATCCTGATAAGTTGAAATGTGGCTTGGTTTGAGCATGGTACACTTCCACCGTTTGAAGAATGTTTTAGCCATGAATGGTAAAATTTTACTTTTGTATCCTACTGTAATAAGTGATGAAAAATCGGTTTTGCATGTTAACAGGAAAGACAAAAAAAGCTGTCATCAGATAATGAGAAATTAGTGCTAACGCCAAAACCGTGACTCCATCCAAAGAAATAACTCTTTTGCGTGTAAATGAATATGAAAGGTGTCAATCATTACGAGTATACAGAACATGAAAAGACCATAAACGTAGAGGTTTACTCCCAGAAACTTAATCGAGTAAACGAAAATTGTTATATTTTTTGGGTTTAATACGAGAAACTTTGAACCAAGATTAAAGGCAAAGTTGAGGTGTCGCAATAAACGGAAAATTTTTACTCGGCTTAAAAAAAAAAAATTAACAATGCTAGAATATTGCTGTCCCATGTGGTCCGGTACCCTGTTATTGATCTTGAGCTTCTTGATAAAATCCAAAGAAGAATCAGCAATATTATTGGTCCTGATCTGGCGGCTCAGCTCCAGTCACTTTCCCACCGCCATAAGGTTGCCTATGTCTTAGATTTCAAATACATTTAGTGAACACAATAGAAAATGACCCAGAAATTACGAAGGTGTTGATAACATTTATTTACAAAATGTATTTGATATGTCGGCAATATTTGTTCTTTGCTAATCAGCGTAATTGAACGTCTTTTGTCTCAAAGACAGAAAATTCTTCGAAATTGATTAAAAGAATTAATAAAGAGAATACAAACGATATGTCATGCTTTGATAACATTAATGTTACGACAAACCACCATTACCGAAACATTGGAAAAAAAAAAGTTTTAAAATAGAAGATAGTTGGAACACGCGATGTCTAAACCACCGACTCCTTTCTGTTCTTTAATACCGTGAAAAAATAAATATTTTAGTGAAATATATGTTGAGTACGGAGATTATAATGAATACTGAAGTAGAAGTTTGAAAAAAAAATAGATAGGGATGACTGGACTGCGGGGTCGTTTTCTACTCAAGGATGTAATTTATTCTTTGATTTTGGCTTCAGAAACATGGCGTCGTATTATATTCAATTCGTATTATACACGGTTCGTCGAAAGTGACCTATTTTGGTTTGGTTTGATTTGTTTTACGGCATATCAACCTCAACGGGTTATTTAAGGATTTTTATTGCTGGTAATATTTTTTTCAAAAATGTATAGCTGGTAATATTTTTTCTTCGAAAATTTATTGATGATGATAATATTTTTGAAATTGAAACCCATTTTTACACTTTTATAGTAATTTGACCCCAGTTTGGGGGTTAACTACTTACCCATAGCTGGGACCCTAACAGGTGCTACCACCCAGAGTCAGAGTGAAGCTGGGAACACCAGCAAGTAAGAGGTGGTTGCTCACTCCTCAATACCTTCTAATTAGAGGCCTTGTTGTTGGATGTAGTTTATCGTCTTACCCAGGACGCGGATGTAGTTTATCGTCTTACCCAGGACGCGGATGTAGTTTATCGTCTTACCCAGGACGCGGATGTAGTTTATCGTCATAACCAGGACGGCCTATTTTGGTAAGAAGGAAGCGTTTTATTCTCCACTTGATTAGAAGAACCCCAAGAATGAATATGGTCGTTAGGATAGGAGTTTCCCCCGCATTCTTCGAATTAACCAGATTTAGACCCAACCCTTATGGTAAATGAACGTTAATGTTAAATGTGCTGGTTGATCGTCCCAGCTGAAGGTGTCAAATCGTTATGTGCTCATTTTCTCAGATAGAACACATTATGCATTGATAATTTCAGAGTATCCACATGAAAATCGGCAGTATCCATATATATAAATTATGATCACGAGTCCTTTAACTCATTAGAGTTGTACAGTCTGCAGCCGAAGCAGAGGTGGTTCATCGTGGCCAATATATGCAGATTTAGACCAATCCTAGACTTGTTGCCAACCTTAGCTGCAGGACCCAATGTTCTAATATTTACCCACAGGTGGAGTGGGAAGAAATGTATTCATACCTTTCAAAGCAAGTAAGTGAATGTAATGGACCCGACTGGAATTTGAACTCGGCTCTCCTGTTCTTCAATCCAAGTCCATTACTCTACTTTGCATTCAGAATATATAAAAACTTACAATTATGTAACAGTCTTCAGATGTTTTAATCCAAACTCGTATATGTAGTCTTCTCTATCTATTGCTTTTCTACCTATATAAAGATTCTGATTATTCTATACAATGTTAACCCTTTTCTATTGTTCGCAATATAGAAAATTTATAGAAATTAAATCTATTCCCTGAGACACCGATTCTCACCCGGTTATCGAATTTAAGCAACGTTGAAACAGGTTACTACATCATGGGTGGCCGCTTGGGAAAACCAGTTGCTGGAAGCTTGGATGTGCGGGTGGTGTAATAGATAACAGCTCGAAATGAGATATCAGAGACGTCTAGTTCGAATTCCAATAGAGTTCATTTATGAGATATGAAATTTCCTCCTCTCCTCCAGTTCAATAGGAGGACACGTACATAGTTGACAACCAATCTACAATAAAAAGTGAGGGAAGCTTACGGAGGGAATTCTTATCCCAAATCAATCATGAATCGAAAGGAGCCATAATCGCTCATGTGGACATCAAGCATGTCACCTAATGAAAGAAGAATGCATCGATGTATCTGTTTAATAAAGTGTCATAATATCTATTTTTATCTTAGTTCCTTATCGTTATTTGTTCTATACTGACCTCCGCCTTAAAGAGAAGAAAGGAATCCGCGATGGACCTAATCTCATCTTGTTCCCTTCTTTGGTCTTTGCTTTTCTATCCAGCCAGTTAAAGATCTTTACATTTTTTTTATCCTTTATTTTCTGTTGATTTTCTTGCTCGGTGCCAAAGTCTGCTGTTAGCGATTCACCTCTTTTCATTGTCAGACAACGAACTCTGGAAAATTGAACAATTTCTTCCATTTCCTGAGAGCAAATCACGCTGTCATTAGACTCCAACTGATATCATTACTTCAAGACTGCACTGATATCATTACTTCATGCCAGCAATGTTTAGCTAGTGAGACTATACCAGGCGCACATTGACATACGGAATTAAATACAGAATGAAACCTATGCATTCCTATATAAAACCAGACAAAGATTGACGTTATATATCACAAAATGGGAAAAAAAAGATGGCGCTCCGATTTGAGCCGATCACACATTGAATAGAAATGTCCGTTGAACACGTGACTACGTGGCTGAACGTAAAAACTTATATCAATGTACAAATGCACTCTGTGTGTGTGTGTGTGTGTGTGTGTGTTGTGGATATGCTTTTATTTTTGTCTCTCTATCTCATATATATATATATATATATATATATATAGAAAAACACTATATATATATCCACCTGCAAAAAAAAAAAAAAAGACTAAAAATGATGGAAGCTTTAATAATAAAAAAAAAGGCCAACTCTTAACAATATTAACTACGAACAAAGCCACAACGTGCTAACCGTATTCGGAAATTAAAAACATCCCTACCACACACTAAGACATACACAGAACACACACACTCAATTAAGCTGAAAATCGAATCATCCTTGATAATGGCTAAAGATAACCAAAGCACTCAGGAAACATAAAACGTTTGGACAGTTCTTACACACCTTTGTCCAGAAAAGAAAGTTCTTGCTCGAAGACAAAAAAATTAAATAAAAGGTAGTACAACGTTTTTAATGAAACATGCATATATATATATATATATATATATATATATATATATATATATATATATATATATATATATAAGCAAGTGTAAATGGACACAATGAAGAATGAAGAAATTTTGAAAAAACAAACAAAAATCCTTAAATGTAGTTAAATGAAAGAAATGTCGACGTCTGACGTTTCGGTTTTTATTAAACCTTTTTTCAAGACAATATTCATCAAAATACAATTCAGTTCAATATGACAAATACGATGGACATAAAAACACAAGTCTTATTCAGAACAGATAACTGAAAATTTTAAAATGATCAGCCTTCCGTCTAACATGGTTACGCTGTCGTCACATGGGCGACGCTTTCCAAACGTATTCCTAAAAGTTTGTGATTATTTTGAAATGAAAAAGAAAAAGAAAATGAAAAAGAATTCTATTAGGTTCTAAAATTCTTATGTGTATGCTTGTCGAGCATCAATCTCGCTAAAAAAGGGGAATATTAAAGAAACCAGGTCTAGTATTCACCGTGCGTGAGATGGATATTATACCTATATTTCATAAATCCTCCTGAGATTTTTATTATGAAAATATTTTAATACTTTCAATCGAAATCGAAATTATGATCTGCTTTAGTTGTGTGTACAACTAAAGCATTATTAAATACCGAGACGAATATCTCGTTTATGTTCGAAAACACGAGATTTTAAGGACCTACCTGTTTCACCCACATATTTTAGGTCCAATTTTTGCATGATATTTGATAGATGCAAGCATCGGATGTAATATGTTGTCTGCTGGTGCTATTTAATAAACTACGGATAGTCCTAGTAGGTAATAAAAATTTTTAATGCATTTAATTATGAGAAACGTTCGGTCAAATGGTTATTTGGTAAAAAGATGCGACCAAACGAAATATTATCAGAGGTAGCTGAAATTGTATCTTTCATTGATCTAGTTGTTATTGGCCTTTGAGGTGTCATTTTGCGCTGATGAGTGAATTTTCAACGCTTTATTTTTAGCTCTCTGTAATAATTGTCTCGGATACGAAAGATTTGAAAAGGTATCCTCAATATATATAAATTCATCATTTAAATATTTTGATGAACAGATGCGAAGAGCCCTCAAATAGAATCCAATAACAATACCCCTCTTAGTGTTAGTATCATGGTGAGAGTAAAAATGTAAATAGTCATTTTACATGTAGGTTTACGATATACTTTGAATTCTAATTTATTTTTTTTTTTTTTTGATGAGTAATATGTCTAAAAAGGTAAGAATTATTAGATTCAAGTTCATAGGTAAATTCAATAGTAGGTTCTATTCTATTTAATCTATCAGTAATCTCGTTTAAATCATGCTTATGTGGGTAGATAAATAAAAATGTCATCGATGTATCGAAAGTAATGTGTATCAGGTGGAATGACATCTTTAAAAGGTCCAGATTCAAGAAATTCTAGAAATATGCATGCTAGGAATCCAGAGAGGGACTCCCCATCGGTAAACCAAATTTTTGTTTATAATAAATATTATTATATTGGAAGAAACAATGTGAAGTGCAAAGGATGCATAATTTGATGCATTTCGAGATAGAGATAGGTAGCTTAAAGTCAATTTTCTTAAGGTGGTTCTCTCTAATTGTTTAATGCATTTATCAACAGGTATATTAGTATATAAAGATTTGATGTCTAAGCTAGCTAGTAATTTGTTATCTATATCAATATTTCTCAACTTATTTAAAAGAGAGCCTGAATTCTTTATATGTGCGTTACTTACGGTGCCCAGAATTGGAGTTAGAAATTTAGTTAAATACCTAGCGATATTATGAGGAGCTGAGCCTATACCCGAGATGATGGGCCTTAATGGAATTTAAGCTTATGGGTTTTGGGGAGGCCATAAATTGTAGGGACGGTCGATGGTAGTTAATAAGGGAAAGCCAAATCTTATCTTCATTACATATGAGTTTCTTATAGGAACTATTAAATTCTTTTTAGATTCTTAGAAATTTGTATAGAGGTGATCTGTTCATAAGGTTCTGTCATTAAGCAAGTCCAAGATTTTCTGGTTGTATGGTATCCATGACAACAACACCGCCTCCTTTATCAGAAGGAGATATAATAATGTTATTATTCATAGACAAGGATTTTAAGGCATTCATATACCTCTTAGGTAAATTGAATTCCATATTTTGGCCATTAAAAGAGGCAGCTAAAATGCCTTGGGTAAAACCTTTAAGAAGTCAGAATCACTATGTTTGTAGTTTATATTTATCAGTTTGCTAATATTGTGGTCTTTTGAACCAGTTGCAAACTTTTAGACCAAAACTTTCAATCTCCAAAGTGCTGAGTGTGGTTTTTGGAAACATTGGTAACTAGATCCGTTCTACCATATTCTTCCAACAGCTGCGATCACATAAAGTATGGAATTTTAGTTTTAAATCTGATGTGTTTTTGATTAATTCTGGTCACTTCGGATCGAAGTCTCCGCTGTGATGCGAGACATGCTGTTTTTCAATTTTAGTTCACGTCCTAGAAGTGTGGCTTTTAAAAAGGTTTGTTCCTCGGAAAACTTTAAATCTTTTACTGATGATTCCAAAAAGTTTGATATAGTCAGGAAAATATGTGAAGATGATTTCATGATATTGGACAAGCCCGATGGAACGATTTTTCATATAAGCAGTTCATTAAGAAATCTTTTTCTATTCTTATAAGAATACGCGGAAATTAGTAAATTCTTGTATTTTCGGATAAGTTTGTAATCTTCCATGTTGTAAAAAATAATTTAGGTTTGTATTTTCAGTAGACAGTATATAAGCAAGTGTAAATGGATATAAATCCGACAGAATGAAGAAATTTTGAAAAAAACAAACAAAAATCCTTAAATGTAGTTAAATGAAAGAAATGTCGACGTCTGACGTTTCGGTTTATTAAACCTTTTTCAAGACAATATTCATCAAAAATACAATTCAGTTCAATATGACAAATACGATGGACATAAAAACACAAGTCTTATTCAGAACAGATAACTGAAAATTTTAAAATGATCAGCCTTCCGTCTAACATGGTCACGCTGTCGTCACATGGGCGACGCTTTCATAACGTATTCCTAAAAGTTTGTGATTATTTTGAAATGAAAAAGAAAAAGAAAATGAAAAGAATTCTATTAGGTTCTAAAATTCTTATGTATGCTTGTCGAGCATCAATCTCGCAAAAAAAGGGGAAATTTAAGGATTTTTGTTTGTTTTTTCAAAATTTCTTCATATATATATATATATATATATATATATATATATATATATATATAATGTGTGTGTGTGTGTGTGTGTGTATTTTAGCCAGCTTACCCTGACGATCCGTTCAGGTGAAACCTAGGTAGGTTTTCCTGGCACTTTAGAATTTATTTTAGTCATTCCTGCTCTACTTAGCGTATTGAGCACTGTACGTTTCAGTCTTTACTTCTCGCTTGTTTTTTTTTTTCTTTTGGACTAAAGACTTAAAGATCTGGACGATTTATTTCGTCCTGTTCGGATGTTTCAATTTCTTTCTTTTTGATTTCCAATTTTTTCCTCGACTACCGATTTGTTTGTTTTGACATATCTAAAAGTTGAGCTATTTGAGGCTTTTACCAAACGAGTATTACTATTAATATATATATATATATATATATATATATATATATGTGTGTGTGTGTGTGTGTGTGTGTGTGTGTGTGTGTATGGCTTTGGATAGAAGTAAGTGGCGGAAATGTCTTTGGATAGTGGCGGAAACGAAAAGCATTGAGTCCTTTGAGAATAGCCGTATGCAGTACAGTGCCTACAAACGTCCGATTCGTAAAGGCGAACAGGGTCCAGCACCGGGTCCACAAATTCACCACGTTAATTGTGACATATGCGGAAAATTGTGCCTATCTTTTGCCATTTGCGTAAATGTGCAAAACCTACTGTGCACCCGAATAATGTCACTGTAAAAAAGACTGATCA